>PVKU01000967.1:255568-365083 GCA_004027475.1 Anoura caudifer
TTTTTTTTTTTTTTTTTTTTTTTTTTTTTTTTTTTTTTTTTTTTTTTTTTTTTTTTTTTTGTGCTGAGAATACAGGTCCTTTATCCTCAGCACAAAATATGTGTTTTTTGCTGAGGATATGTGTTTTGCAAGTATTTTCTTCCAGACTTGGACTTGTTTTTTCATTCTCTTAACAAAATCTTTCACAAAGCAGAAGTTTTAATTTTTAATAAGGTACAACTTAGAATTTTTTCTTTCAAAGATTGTGCTATTTTTATTGGATCTAAAGTCACCAAATCCAAGGTCACATAGATTTCCTCCTGTTTTTTTTTTTTTTTCTAGAAGGTTTATTATTTTGTGTTTACATTTAGGCCAATTTTCATTTTTTGTGAAAAAATAAGGTTTGTGACTTGCTTTATATTTTAGCACAAGGACATCTAATAGTTTAAGCACCATTTGCTAAGAAGACTACGTTTGCTTCATTGAGTTGCCTTTGACCCTTTGAAAAAGATAAATTTAGCAAATTCACATAAGTCTACTTCTGGGCTCTGTATTCTGCTGCACTGCTCTGTGGGTCTGTTCTTTTGCTTAAATGTACTGTCTTGATTACTGTAGTTTTATAGGAAGCACTGGAGTTGAGTAATGTGAGCTTTCTATCTTTGTGTGGCTGTTCTAGATCGGCCTTTCATATGACTTTAGAATGACTTTGTTTACATCTTCAAAAGAGCTCACTGGGATTTTCATAGAGATTGTGCTGAATTGACAAATCAAGTTCAGAAGAATTGCTATCTTAATAATAATTGAATTTTGCAATCCATCATGTGTATACCATGTACGTAAGTATTCTATATATGTGAGGTCTGTCCAGAAAAAGTCCAACTATTGACAATATGAGGAGAACAAATTGTGAAACATCGATGTAGCCTGGCAGCCAAGGAGAGTGGGCTGGAACATGCATGTGTGAACAATGATAACGTCACTGTACTAGTCAGTGGGGGTGGTGGAAGCTATTGACTGAGCATGTGTACTGTGTGGATGTTGCATTGAAAATGACAGTGAGTAGAGAAGTGAATCTGCATAAAATTTTGCATTAAGCTTGAACATTCCTCAGTGGAAACTATGTGGATGATTCAGAAGGCTATAGCTACAGGCAACTGGTGACTTGCAGCTTCAGCACAACAAAGTGCCTGCTCATGCATCATGTCTCATGCAGAGTTTTTTTGGCAAAACATCAAGTCACCCAGGTGACTCAGCCCGCCACCCCTACAGCCCAGATGTGATGCTCTGCAACTTTTGGCTTTTCCCAAAATGAAAATCACGTTTGAAAGAGAAGAGATTTCAGACCATCAATGAGCTTCATGAAAATGCAACGGGGCAGCTGATGTCAATCGGGAGAACTGTGTAAGGCCTCAAGGTGCCTACCTTGAAGGGGACTGAGGCATGATTGTCGTATGTACAATGTTTCTTGCATCTTCTTCAATAACTGTCTCTATTTTTCATAGTATATGGCTGGATATTTTCTGGACAAACGTGGTAGAAAAATTAAACAAATTATAGGTAGTATTAAAACACTAAGTACTTGGACTACTCAATTGTAATTAAAAAACATATTGGCACAAAGTAACATATCCTAAAGTGACAAAACAATGTTCTTTTTCAGAAGATTATCCTTTCACATCAATAATATCCCATTTATTTAGCACTTAATTTTTCAAACATGAGAATTTTACATCCACTTGTCTTTTTCCCATTTGCTTTGATGTGCTGTGCTACATATGCTATTACAAAAAAAGGATATTTAAATTATAGTTAGATCCCTCAAATGAGAAATATTTTCCCCCTTCTCTTTGACCATACGTTCAAGCATTTTAGAACTGGATCTAAAGTCTAGAAATCCTTTTACCAATATGAGTTCAGAAAAAAGAAAATTTGACCAATACTTGAGGTAGTACTCAAGACTTTCTAGATACTCTGTATATCAGTTGGAATTCACTATGTTAATAGGCAACAAACAGAAAAATGGATAATACAAATGAAAGCCTTGATGTTAATTAAGTCTAAATCCCCTTAATCTTTTCTTTTCTTTTTAATTTTCACTTTTGTCTTTACTCAACTTTTACAAGTAAACCTACTGCTGAACTCAGTGGGTTTATTGTCTTTACCTATCAAGAAAACCAGAATGCCAGAACATACAACTAAATTAATGTCTAGGAACATCATTTTTTTTTTAAACTGTACCCTGAAGCTTATTTTTTTTAATTTAATCTTTACTGTATTTTTTCCATTACCATTTAGTCCCCTTATACTCCCCTCCTCCCAGCAATCACAAGTATCCTAAAATTTAAATGGAATAATGACCTAAATTCACATTTTAATAATACTGTGATATTTCCCAAGACCCAATTCATAAAGGACACTAATTAATGTCTCATATTTACTTTCCTTACATTTAGATATCTCTCAATGTTTTTATACGTAACTTTATGTCACTTCAGACTCATCAAAAGAGGTTTTAATATACATACAAAAACAAAGTATTCAGTAAGTTACTTTTATGAAAATATCAGTTGCAAATGATCAACAGTTTGCAGGAATTAAGGCATACTGTATCTGCTTGCTTGATTTTGCATCCTGTGGGAGCCAACTGCACGACTTCACCAGAGAAGACATGCAAAGTCATTTCAGGTAATTTGGTATAGGAAGGGTAGTTATGGTTGTGCCAAATTTCAAAAAGACATTGATCGTCTTATTTTGCCCTTGGTATGGGCAAAATAACAACATGGATTACACTGAGTAAAAACTGACAAAAACTTCCCATGAATTAATAATTACTTCACGTTCACTCTCTGCTTGGTGGATTTTAATACTAAAGTTTATGTTTTGCTTGTCAAATTAGTATCCGCACTCATGCAGGAGACTTGGCATGCCGGAAAGTATTTGTATTGTCATTCCTGCATAAATGGAGGCATACCAGCTAAATGCCTGAGCTCCTAGGCTGGGAGGTGCCCTTGACCTGCATTAGGAAATTTCTCAGCTGACCATCTCTTTTAAGGGGTTAGCACAGGGAGCAAGTCTACATCTTCTCTCGTGTCATGCTTGAGCTCTTCTTTTCATTTGGGATCTACAAGAGATGCTTCCATTAGTCAGCTCTCACTGGGTTAGAATTTTTTTTTTTGGTGACATTTCACCCTGATGTGAGCCATTTTATATTGAAAAGAAGGTACGTATATTTACTCACTCTGACACTTCCCAGCATAGAAATTGTTGCTTTAAACCGGACTTTTAAAAATCCATGAAACACTGAAAATACTTTTTTTCTTAAGATTTGTCACATGGGGGAGGATTAAGAAGGACTGACAAGTCTTCCCTCCTTCCTGCCACCCCATCTACCCCGCCTACCCTCTACCTTTGCCCTCTTATTCCAAATAGCTTCAGCCCAAAGAAGTCATTTTCATCTCACTAAAATTATGCTAGAAGTAGATATATGCACAGTCCCATGACCATATAAATTCAAAATATTAGCATCTTGAACAGGAAAAAATTGTCAGCTTGTATGTCTTAAATTGACCTCTAGGTGGTACATCCCACAGCTTATTTTTATTATTTAATTCTGTGGAAGTGTGTTTGCTCTGTGACTGTGGACCCTAAGATAACGCCCTTCTTTTGATGGCTGGAGGCGGAGATCCTCATTGTCCTGTGATGTGCGGGACCATTCAGAACAGTAATGAAGTGGAGCACTCAGAAGGGCAGCAGTGCCCGTGTTGAACAACAGATCCCGTCCGTAGGTTCACCATGCTTTAATCCGAAGTTTCAAAAAGAAATAGCTTTTGCCTACTCTTACCAATTAAAGTTTTGTGTCTCAATTAAGAACTTTTATATTTGAACTTGGAGGCCACCTGTTCTAATTAGAAAATTATTTCTGATGTCCAGCTTTCCGAGTATTATCATTTGTAACCCAATTAGCTTGCACAAAGCGTGGCGCTACAAGGTCACTCACTGCTCTCATTTCAGCCTCTCTGTAAAAGCAGCAAGATTAGCTTGCGCATCTTAAAACAGTTCACTCACAATTAAAAGTAACAGCAAAAGTTTAAATTATTTTGTCTCCTTCCTTTGATCTGACCCCCTCATCTTTCCCCCCACTACAGCTGAACTGCATCAGTATGAGGCAAAGCGCTTCTCAGCTCTTTTTGACTCATTCCCATATGTGATACCTCAGCAGTTTGCAGATGCATGCCTAGGAAGTTGCTTCCTTGCAGGCTGGGGCTTACAAGGCTCAGCCAATCACAGCACCGCCATTGCAGCTGCCTCCTTTCCAGCCAAGGAGACCACGGTTTTAGTATTTGCTTCCTTGCCAGCCAGACACCGAATCTGGTGGTTTTCTTTTGCAAAACCTCAGGTGCCTCTCCTATTGAGCCATTAGAAGCCACCGGGAAATTACACATCTTGCTGGGAAATTATACATTTTGCTTACTTCAGGTTCTAGCGTCTGTGCGTGTGTGTGTTTAAACAGTGGATCAAAGGGCAGAAGAGCCTGGAGTGAAGAGGCAACAGACTTGTAACTGTTCTAGGCTTTTCAGCTGCCCAGAGTTTGTTGTCTGATACCAAGAATGGTTAAAACTACGACCCTATTTTCTTTCTGAGATCATATCCTTCCGCTTTCTTTATGTTCCCAAGTCAGTATTCCAGAGGGCAATGATTTGTGTTAAATTTACTTTAGGCATCAGTCAGCGGGGCTTTCATCATGACGCTGGTGGCAGAAAGATGCCCGAAGACTCAGCCTGAGGACACAGGCCCTTTAATGCACACACACACAAATGGCTATTCAGAGGTGGGAAAGCAGTAGCAGGCGCAGTCCAAAGGCAAGCTGCGTGATTTCCAACCTCCGTAGCAGTCCCAGTACCAACCCCTCAACAGAGTGTGCAGCACAAACACCCCCTTTCCAGAAAAACTCTGCCATATTTATGGGGGCAGAGTACATGTGTAGATTCAGTGGTATCCCTGCCTGCCAACCAAAGGCACATAAGCACTTACAATTTAAGTATATCCTTGAGCGTTTAAGGTGAATCAAAGCTCAGTTTCTCAGGTGTACCATTTTCTTGTTATTCCAAACTTCCTTAAAGTCTATTCCTGTAGGTATTTGACTCCAGTTTCTAACTACCATTGAAAAGAAGTTTTAGCAATAGTTAAACAGTAATACAGCATGTAAATATTACCAATTACTATATTTGGCTCATTGAAATGCGTATTGGGTATTATGCTTCTTTAAATCGGATATATCTCAGAAACATTCATGAGGTTTTTCTCTAATGAAGTTGGATTGCTGGTAATATGCACTTTGAATGAGATTCGCACCAAATGGATGTCTAGGAAAAACAGCTAGGATTACACTACAGCATTACATTTGTAACGTAATCTAGGGTTTTGAACATCAGGTGTCCAAGTAACTACAACTCAAGTACCAGATTAGATCCAAATGGCCTTCTCAAGGAAAATTCTAGCCATACCTTCAGATACCTTTGAAAGTTCACCTTTTTTATTGTGTGGTGTTCTTTCCAGTTGAACAAAATGTTGCTGGCACTTTTTGACCATCTTGTTAGAATATCAGCCCTATAACCTGTTGATATGGCAACCTTAACATTACTTCTTGCACCCATATGGAATAGTGCCATGCCAAAATCATCACCTCTAAGTATCCTGTTATTCAGCTCCCTGGCTTAGAAGATAAGACTTTTACTTGGCCTTTTTTAATAAAATTATATTGCAAGGTTGTACTTGTGGGGCACATTACTTAGTTTCTCTAAGAAATCCTCATTTGTTTGTATTTAATGTTATGCTCCATGCTAAGAATTATAAAAATAGTCAAATGAACATTCCTAACACAATTGTAAATTTCCCCTCACAAAATCTAATAACATATAAAGTTGTTCCTTAAAGTTTTCTTGCTTAAAATGTCTTAGAATTTACTAGCAGAAAAATACTATTGAAAACTTGCCTGTTTTTCTCATTCTTCATTATTCATAATGAAGATGATATAATTAACTATATCATTTCATTGTTCTATCTTTCAAGAAATGTCCCTTCTATTCAGACTAGTAGACTTCTAAAGTGTTTGATGAACTCTTACTCTGGAATAGCATAAGCACTTATTGTTGCGTAATAAGTGCCCCAAAGGATTGCCATTTTATTTGCCCTCAATTCTGTGGGTTGACTGAACGGTTCTCCTATTGGCCTTGCCTAGTTTTAGTCATGGCAATGCCACAACTTGATGGTAGTCATCTCCAGAGACTATCCAGCACAAGACAGTTGAGAATTCATTACCTCCTGGATCAGTAGATTTGCTTCTGGACAAGTGGAATAAAGCTTTTGATAATTTTGATCAGTCAGGATATTTCTGTGTTGTGAACTATTAGATCAGTTGCTGAGATGGAAAATAGTATTAAGCAATTTATTAATCCATTAATCTTGAGAAAGAGAAAGCTGGCCCCTGTTACTAAGAAGCCAATCTAATGCCATCATTAGGCCTTAGTGTCTGTGGGAATTGCCTGGCACCCATACCTAGGCATTGGTATTCTCTTGTGGAATCGAAAACACTTTATCAAACAAGACCACTCTGTGACTAGAATGAATCCAGAAAAAAACAAGACCACCCCGTAATCACATTTGAACGGAGGCAAAAAGAGGGACACTCTCCAAACCAAAAGCATGATCGTGCAACCTCCTAACGTGGCTGACGTAAACCACAGCTGCTGCTTTCCTGATTACAGCTTTGGCCTTTGATTTGTCACGATCTCCTCAAAAAGAAGTATTCAGATACCCAGTGATAGAATTAACCCCACCTCCTGATTGCATCAGATGAAAAGTCAAACTTTGCGTCTTTTGAGGTGCCCCAAAGTCACCTGACACAGGACAAAATCTTCCAGGCTTTCTATCTCCCACTTACTGAGATTTCCTGTGCTTCTCCATGATAGGTGTTTTTCCACTCTTCTGAGTCTTAAAGTCAACTTGTGTAACTATGAGTATGCTCCTGGTGGTCCTTGACTTGCTGTCATTGAAAATTTATTCAATAAACACAGATCACAAATGCTTGTTATGCATCTAGGCAATGCTAAACATTAAAGATGCTGTAAAAAAAGATTCTTTTCTCAGGAACCTTAATGTTTGCATGGGATGGAGAACAATAAAAAATGAGCTACTGTATTTCACTTCAGTATGATACAAGCCTTCATAAGAGCATGTAGAAAAGGATTTTATTATTGTGTGTCAAATGTCAATAAGAAAGTCAAGGAAAACCAAAAATACCAAAGCACTAAATTCAGGTTTTAAATATGTTAATTGATTTTATTTTGACATCAGCATCCTTACGGATTCCACCTTGGGGCACCAAGGAAGTAGGTGGTGATTAGTGGTGTGGGGGTGTCTCATATTTTCCTTCATAAAGATGTATCTGCCTGGTATGTTGTATCTGAGGATGTTTTCCTCTCATAATTAGAGTTTATATTACCAAGTGTTGTTTATTGTTTTCTCCTTGAGTATGTTTGATAATAGAATAGTTTGTCTTACTCAATATTTGGTTCTCTCTCTCGTTAATAGCTTCTCCTGAAGAATATTTATTGTTTTTGATGTAATCAAGATTTAGTAATCATAAATAGATTTAAACTATCCATCCAACAACTTTCGTTGTTGGTGTTTCCTTCTGAGAACTCTGTCTTGTATTTTTCTTTTATAAAAAATGCTGGATTGTACTGATTGATTTTTCTTGCTGATGTTGACATTCCATATTTTTAAAATTCATTTTAACTAAATTTTTATTTTATTGCTCTTTATTGACAAACATTTAAGGCATGTGTGTGTGTGTTTTCAAGGGTAAGTGATATGTATCATTTACTTCTTTAAAACTTACACATGGAGTGATTTAGACTTTTGGATTCTTTTAAGAAAATGGTGAGAAGAAGGCAGTATGGTTCAAGACACTTTATTCATATGTATGGGAATTTTAAAAGTTCTACTAATCAGAGGTAATCATTCATTGGCATGCTAATTTGCCTTAATAGTGCAATTTTATATTTCAACATCTTTCATTTTTAATCCTGTTTTCTGTTAATATGAAAAGTAAATATCCTGAATAATATGTCTATAGGCAGGTGTTGATGCGTGCACACAGGGGTGTGGAAAGAATAGGAATGAATTCTCTCTTAGTCCAAGCTGTAAGATCCTGGGATATTTTTCTCCTTTTAAAATAAAGACTAGAGGTATGATCATTAGCAATTACTAGAAATAAACTTATCTACCAAAAACATTTCATGGTTAAGATAATATATTAAGTTTGATGGTTGATTTATTGTCACTCCTTGATCCAGTATTTGTCAAGAACCACTGTTTTAAGTGATTCAGATAAAACTTTTTGTCCCCCATGTGTTCAAAATTCAGTAGCAAAGACAGAAGAGGTTTATACCTCAGTGCTAAGGCTGTATAATATTATCTAGGAGGGGGTTGGGATAAGTGAAGGATAAGAAAGAATGAATTTGTAGTTATGTACACAAAGGGTGAAGGCACATCAGGCAGAATAAACAATGTATGCAAGATGATGAAGAGGAGAAAATACATTAGGCATTTGGGAAATTTAAGCAGTGGATTTCGATTGGAGCATAGGAAACTTAAGGGAGGGAAGGTATTTATTGGGTCTAATCATGAGGGAACTTGCATTTGTGCTAGGTTTATCCTTATGAGGGGAGGGTCACTAAAGTCTTTCAGTCAAGGAGATGCCATCATTATATCTGGATTTTTAAAATTTTATTTTGTTGTAGGATAAAAGCTCCAAGAACAGGGATAGGGAGTTCTTGTCAAGGCAGGACAAGTATGAATGGAGAGAAAGGATTTGTGACGTATTTGTCAGGAACATGGATGGGATTTGGAAACCACTTGGATAGAGTAGATAATGAAGAGAAAGGTTCTCAAGATTTTTTTGCTTAATGAGATTAAAGATCAATATTCCTAAGTGAAGAAATCATAATTGAGAACTGTTGTAGAGAATAGAATGAGAAAGTTCATTTGGAAACAGTGAAATTATATAACATTGGATTGTACCATAGTGAATATCTAGTAGGCAGTTAGAAATGTTCAGCTGAAGTTCAATAAAAAAATCTTATGTTAGAATTATAACTTATCCAAAGTCATTCAGTTGTGACAGAACTCATCATTACCTTTCTCAGCTATCATTCTCTGATTTTTTGGCTAACCTAGTTTATTGGTCCTTATTTGTATTTTTGCCCTGCAAATGTCTATTTAGTTATATTAAATGGGTCGATGTTTGTTTGTTTTTTTGTTTGTTTGTTTTAATTGTTGCTTGTTTGTTTTGATCCAAGAAACAATTTGTCTGACGTGTTGAGCAACAGGGTTTGGGCAGGGTTAAACAATAGAATTAAGACAGGGTTAAACAATAAGGCTTGTCTACTGTTACATGAATGGTAGGCAGGCAATCAATCAGTATGCTACATTTCCTTTGTCTCCATCTCTCTTCCTTCTTCACAGTCCATCATTTCCTCCTTTCCATCCTTCTTCTCTGTTCCTGCCTTCCTTCTTCCCTTTCTTTCTTCTTACTCTCCTTTCCCCTCTCCTCCCTCCATTACTATTTTTTGCAGGTATTTACTAAGCATGTACTACATGGCACTGTTAGCAATAAAGTAGTCAACATCACAGATATATTACTTGATCTTTGGAGATTTTACTCTAGTAAAGGAATGATGAAATATACCAGCAATTTAAAAATGCTTATTACCTATTTAATATAAATTGTCATAAGCTCTATAAAGAAAACAAAAAGGGTAAAGACTTTACATACAGTATTTACTACCATATATCAAGAATTCTACTTAAGACTTTCTGGTACTTAATATGCATTGAATAAATATATATTGAATGAATGAAAAATAAGTTCAGTGAGAGATTAATGAGTGATGAGTAAATAAGTAGAACCCAGGTTTTATGACTTTTAGTTCAGCAAATTCAAATTATAACTTGAGTTTTTGCAAGAAAAAAACTTATAATTATTTATTCTGAAATCAAGACTACTAGAAAAGTTATATCAATACTTCGAATACTATAATTCATTGAAATTGCTCTTAAAATTTTAGGTCAAAAAAAATTTTTTTAAATAGTATCTGTGTATCTCACATCATTTCTACAATGTAAAACACATTTAAATTATTCCTAAAGTAGCCGATGTGATTCCCTCAGTTAACCCTGGCTTACTTTCTTCCTGTAACTTTTAACTGTCATGTTCTATTTCATATTTTATGTTGATTAGAATTTAAGCTAGGAGAGCAGAAAATTTTATATATCTTCTTATTTTTGTTTTGCTAGCTTCTAGAATTTTAAATAAAATATAGTTGAATAAATAAATAAATGATTATGAACCAAAATTTAAAATTTGCCATAAATGTTTTAAGGGTTTTTAAATGAACAACAACAAAACCCTTATCTCTGCTGTATTGTTTTAACACCAGAGAATTTCTTGTGGTTTTTAAATCATGATCTATTTCAAAGAAGTAAATTTATGTTATGTTGACAACCATCTGGTGTTATAGAGTTAGAACGGCAGATTCAGTGGTAAACTTTAAATTCCTTTATGAAACCTTTTATTTATACATTAATATTTTATTTGTCAAGGTTTCACTTTGATATCTGACTGAATAGTGTAGGCACATTTTTAGTTTGAAATCTAGAATTAATATTTAATGTTCCTCTGGAAACATTTATTTATAATAAACACATATCCATGATCCAGCTCTTTTCCTTTGCTTTATTTCTATTAAAACAGAGCATCTAGGTCTCTCAGTTTTACTTTCACAATATAATATTTTCAAAAACATTTTTCTTATCCTAAACTCTTTTTTCTTTTATGGAAAACTGACATGAACACATTTACTCAGAATTCCCTAGGACCTCTACGCTTCACAAACTGTATATTTAGCTTAATTTTGAGATCCCTTATTTGTTTCACAGACAGTTTTCAAAATCCCATGGCCAGATATATATTTGGCCTCTGTAGACACATTTTGCCTTTGTGAGTTTTCAGATGCTTTCTTAGCTCATGATAATATAATTAACCACTTTCCATGTAGGTTTACAATGTGTCTGTAAAGATTACTGATTACATTCTTTTGCAAGCCTACAATGCTAAAAAAATAATAACAGGAAGCTCTTAGTAGCATGCTGAGTGTATGTCCCTTCTGCTTGGGTCAGTTCTGAGAGCTTGGGCTTCTGTATAACTTAGAAAGGCCAACCAAGGGCCTGGAAAAAAATTGCAAAGTGTATTTTATCATCATAGTTTTAACCATTTTGAATATCATATGAGGTTTACTTCTTTAATAATTAATTCCTAATTCTCTCTTTTCTCAATTCACTAATAAAAATTTTCCCAATTACTTTGCACTATTCATTTTATGTCTTCTAACTAAAGTAATTCCTTCATAGGATATTTTTCAGAGAAACAAGTTCTAATAGCTACTAATAATAGTCATATTCATTGGCAGCCAATTTTATACATTAATTCCAGTGGCAAATGAAAGCACGAGATTACACTTTCTTTATTTTGTTTGTGTTTTTTCATAGCAGATTATACTGTGTGCTGGGAAATGTCTCCATGGCCATCTCGTGATTTTTATTGGAGTAGGGTTTTTTACTGAAGATTTGTGATGATTTCAGCTACTGACTATAAAAAAGTGGGAAATCACTTAACACCCACTTGTTATGGAGTTAGATGTCATAATATTGAAAGGAGAGGAATGAATAAAACTGAGGCAGCACACATATATTTCTGCCCATTTTGGATTCCCTTCCAAGCATCTTGGCAACATGAATTCAGCCCCTCTAGTAAATCTCTTATCATTTTACTGGCAAGAAAAAAATCGGGCCACATTCAATTAATAAGGAAGCATCAGCTAGCATAAGCTTAAAAGTTAGAAGGTAAAGTCTGGCTCATGGCGACCTAAATTGTTAAAAATTGGGTGACATGTTTAACTTCTTTATTTAAGATGGCTGCTGAGTGAGCTGAGTAAACTGGGAAATGAGGAGGAAAGGAGTGGAGATTTTAATACTATTTTCCATTTCTCCCTGACCGACTATTAGGAGTGATCAGTTAAGCAACAATTTTTGCTATTCTTCTGAGGAACAGATTATTTCCTGGGGATGAAGTGAAAATAACACATTAGCCAACTAATGCCTGTACTCATACTATTCCATCCTGGGTCCCAAGGAATGGGATTTCCTCAAGATGCCTGGCAGGTGATGGGTATAGTGGGGCTGGGAGTGTTGCTTCCTAGACCAGGACTTAGTAACTTCCAAGTTCCCACTTACTTCATCCTGGAAATCTGGCAGTCAGATATGTTCTCACAACATTATCCGATCAGGCAGGTTGAATATCTTAGAAGCTGTAGAATTTATTGTTTTAATAGTGCTTTTCCCTCAATCACAGTATCAGGAGTTGGACCTGCATTACAATGGAACATGTTTGGAATTGCTACATCAGATAGGACCTGGATGTGCATTATTCTGGACTTGCTGATTACTAAGTATCCACACTAAATTTGAGAGCCCACTGCTCATATGAGACACTTTACTATCTCATATCATGAAACATAACTGTTACTTTTATCTCTTATTCCTTCTATTTCCTATATATTCCCATGATGTCCTTGCTGTGGGCAATGCTGACTGAATTTTTGAAAGTAAGCAGCTTACACAATATCCCTTGGTAGAAATAGGCACACAAGCTGCCCCACTAAATTTTAACTACCAAACTGAATTTTCAAATGCATAGAGAGTGAAAATTTCATTTCTAGTATCATGTAGTATTTAATTGACATCTTCCAATAAAACATAAATTAATCCTGTGTTCCCCAATATAGTGAGCTTATTGTAAGTCATCTTAATAACTTTGTTTCCATGGCCTCATTGTGTGAAATTGTTGCAGAATAGATAGTAATTTTAAGAAAAGACCTATAAAACTATGTGCTTATAATATGTATTTACACAGAATTTCTTAATGAGCAATGAAATGTTTATTTTTCATAATAAGAACCAATGCTTGGTTCATAAAGGCTAGAATATGTGTGTCTTTAAATAAATAAATCAGTGAAAACTGACATTTTCACTTAGAGAATGATACATTATCAAGAGATCTTTATAATTTCTTAATTCTCAGAAAAAACGTATTTTGTGTATGTTTTTTAGTTTGTAGTACATGCATAATATGCTTCAGATAGTCAATTTTTGGATGTAATATAAGAAGAGTACATTCAATTTGGTTCAGTAAACAACTTCAAAATAAAAAGAGACTTGATGCTCAAGAATCTACAAATTTACTACGGGATATGTCACTTGAAAACATTTATCAGAATGCTCCAGGAACTCATTCAGTATTTTGACAGCACTAAAAGAAAGAAGAAAGGAAGGAAGGAAGGAAGGAAGGAAGGAAGGAAGGAAGGAAGGAAGGACCCAGGCAGAAATGATTCTATTAAGTGAAATAAAGAAGAATCTATAGGGAACCAAGAGTGGAGAGGATAAAGCTGAGAATCAATGATTTAGACCATAAGGAAGGAAAAAAAAAAAAAACATTTAATCAGAACAGGAAGAAGAAAAAAAACTGAAGATAGGCTAAGGAGTCTCTGGGACATCTTCAAACATACCAACATCCAAATCATAGGGGTGCCAGAAGGAGAAGAGGAAGAGCAAGCAATTGAAAACTTATTTGAAAAAATAATGAAAGAAAACTTACCTGATTTGGTGAAGGAAATAGACATAAAAGACTAGGAAACACAGAGAGCCCCAAACAAGATAGATGCAAAGAGGATCGCACAAAGACACATCATAATTAAAATGCCAATGGTTAAAAATAAAGAGAGAATCTTAAAGGCAGCAATAAGAGAGCAGATAGTTACCTGCAAAGGACTTCACATAAGACTGTCAGCTGATTTCTCAAAAGAAACTTTGCAGTCTAGAAGGGACTGGCAAGAAGTATCCAAAGTGTTGAAAAGCAAGGACCTACAGATTAAATTACTCTATCTAGCAAGCTATCATTTAGAATTGAAGGGTAGATAATATGCTTTTTGGACAAGGTAATACTAAAGGAGTTCATCATCACCAAGCCATTATATGAAACGTTAAGGGGAATAGTATAAGAAAAAAAGGCCAAATCTATGAACACTAAAATGACAATAAATTCACATCAACAATCAAATCTAAAAAAAGAAAAAAAAAACTAAGCAAACAAGAACAGGAACAGAATAATAGATATGGAGATCATTTGGAGGGTTATCATTTGGGAGGATGTAGGGGGACAATGGGAGGAGAGATGCAAGGATGAGGAGATATAAATTGGTAGGTACAAAATAGACAGGGAAATGTTAAGAAAAGTATAGGAAATGGGTTAGCCAAAGAACTTATATGCATGCCACATGGACATGCACTAAGGGGGGCTTGCTGGAGGGAATGTGGGTACAGGGTGGAGAGGGCACAGAGGGAAAATTGGAACAACTGTAATAGCATAATTCAAAAAATATATCTAAGGAATTGGAATGTGAAACTCAATTTAAAATAGTCCTGAAAACAGTACCAGACAGAGATATAATGATTTACATTTTAATGTGAGATTAAAGGCAATCAAATTTTAACCCACTTAAACAGAAATATGTAAGTAAATATTAAAAATAGTCTATACCTTATTATAAAGAGCATTTTCTCTGTTCATTTGGCAAAACTAATAGAACTGTACACATCAAATTACATATTTTACTGTATCTAAATTATCAATGGATACATAAGTGAGTAAATAAATGAATACATAGTACAATGGAAATTCCTTGAGGTATTTTCATGAGAAGCTAGTCTATCTGTTTCTTTTTTATTTTCTTATTTTTATTGTGTTTCAGAAAAACTATTTGGAAATTCGGTGGAGAATGGAGTGGTGGGCATCACGGCAGTACTGACAAGCGGTGTAATAGTTGTGGGATATTTAAGTAGCATAGATGGAGATGTGAAAGCTTGAATTGGTGAAAATTCATGAAATTAGAGAAATGAACTGATACAGCAAATTGTTGGGAGGTTTAGAGCCAGAAAAGTTGATGAATAAAATAGAGGTGATGGATTATATAAAGAAATCAAGAATGCTGCATCTTTTCCACTGTTCCATATTTTTCATCATGTCTTTTCCCAAGTGTTATAATTTGTTGGCAAAGAGAGAAAGAGTAAGGAGTAGTGAGCCCTTGCACAGTAGTTGGCATTGTTTTCCACTCCATGCTTCCAACCAATAGAAATACTTTTCTTCTTTCACTCTTCTGAGAATTTCTTGCCATCATTTTACTTTGAAGGCAGTAGGGTCAATTAGTTGAACACTTAGCAGCAGACTTGGTTTTCATAGACCTCTCATTTTAGTTGGATGCATGCTTGTTCTACTAAAGAGGTGCATTTCTAATCACGTTTGTTCTTGAAATGCCTCATCTTGTTCACATTGCTTTGCCTTTCCCTTTGGATGAAATAACTTCTCTCACTTCTGTACCTTCTGAAGCCCACTTTTCCTCTAAAACAGTCCTGCTCAATACGCCCTTCTCTGAAAACATCCTTGTTCTTTATTCCATCAGTGTGCTTTGTACTGGCTTTTCTTAGAGCTCCTATCCCACTATATTCAGTAATGATTTATTTACCTGTCTGAGTCTCTGACTAGTTTGAAAACAGAGCTAAGATGATTTCATCTCTCACAGTGCAGTGTACTTAGTGGACATTCAAAAAATATTTTGAATGATTGCAAGAAAGAATAAGTAAATTGCTAAAAAAAAAAGAGTTTATTTTAAAGAATTCAGGAAGGGACACAATCAACCACATAAGCCAGCCATTTGCTGCTCTGTTGCTCGTGTGTTAAATTGACATGCCTGTACTTTGGGGGATGGAGAATATTGCATGGTAGTAAACACACAATCTAATGGCTTATCAACGTGAAAATTGGCTTTGGGTGGTCATCTTCTGGATTTATACTGAGATTATGTCCTTAACATGATGTTAATAAAGAAAGCTACATACACTGAAAAAGGTTTTCTCTGACCCTGGTATAACTGGCCAAGACCACTAATAGCTCCAACTGGATGGGAAAAAGAAACCAAACTATCCCCACAATTTATTCTAAAATACATATTCATTAAAAGTCAGACAGGAATAATTTTCAAACTTTCAAAGAATTCTGTGATCAATCTAAAATGGCATACATAAGAAGATATTCACTTACAAAGAAATTGCCGTTAATGAGTTATTAGAAATGAACACTCTGGATCATGTAAAGTAGAAAGTCCCACATCTCCAACTTTTAACTTTCATGACATTTAGAAGTTTAATCTTTTCTCATCATTACTTTTCAGTTTCCTCCATGTTTCATTTCTGATTATAAATGAAGGAAGAAAAGTTATACCATGAATATATTTTTTTTTTTACTTCGAGCAATGGAAAATTCGTGTGGGGATATTGAACCGCACATGCTATGAGAATTCAAATTGCCTATAAGTTGGCAGATCCATCATCCTACTCAGCATTGTTTATCCTCCATGAACTGAATCATTCCCCTACATTCGCACCTTAATTCTGCAAACATTTATTGAATATAGTCTACATGGAAATCATAGCATTAGGTGATGAACCATTGGCAATGTTTAGGCAGAAGTTGCAGAAAACACAAATATATCTGTATATCCCAAATCCATAGTGGTTTAGAAAAAAAATGGGTAGCTAATAAGTCATTTAACTCATTGATGGAATTTGAAAACCTACAGAGAACTAATACGTTTAAAGTATAAAGAGACAATTTTCATCTTGACTCAACTTAAAACTCAATCAAAATTTTAGTAAAACCAAAGGGAGGGAGAAAAAATTAAAATAATGAAACATTTTGATATTTGTGGAAGTATTTCAAAGGGATTTTAAAATTTATTTATACTAATAAAGTTATAGCTTAAATATAGAAAAAAGAAAGTTGTTTCTATACATACATTGATATTTCATAGTTTTATAGTTACATATTTATGAATAGATTTAGAAGAAAGAAAGAAAGAAAGAAAGAAAGAAAGAAAGAAAGAAAGAAAGAAAGAGTCAAATGTGCATTTGGAATTAATACTGAAGAATTGTCAGAATTATATGAAGGTTGATTTGTTTTACCCACCAGTTGTTATGATTTCCCCTGAATTATTCACAATTTCTTTTCTAGTTACTGTTAATTATCTGTGTTAAGTGTTGGCCAGGGGGTTGACATTTAATTAATATTAAATAAAATGATGCATTATTGGATTAGAATAAAGCTAATTACCTTTTAGATTAATATCATTCTTGACTTTGGCTTTATTTTCCTTGCATTCTGGTCATCTGAGGCAGAATTTAACAAGAGACACATGGATTAGTAAAACAATGTAATTTAAAAAAATGCTCTCCTTCCCTTCTTCTTTGTCAATGTCTACTCTTTGCTTTTCATTTCAACATTTTATTATTTTTATAATGGTAGGTGTCACAGTTGTAAAATATTTTTATGGACTTTTTGATACATTTTCATTATTACATCTTATGTATATTTTCTTTCTTATTCTTCCAAAAAGATGACATGATACTCAGCATTTAGAAGATGATACATAAAAGTTTTCTGGGACCAATGAATTGTTTATTAATTACTGTTGTTTATGAAGGTGATACTAGATTTTCATGGATGCCTTGTATTATTTATAAATAATATGTAATACTTGAAATGTATGTTGTATATACACTTGAATTGGAAATGATACTTGCTAATCTTTGTATGACTTCTATTACCAAAAAATTCATCCCACCAGAAAACTATCCATTAGGTTTTCACTTCTTATTTTCTAAATAAAAGTATTTGATTTGAGTATTCACGAACTTTATTTGACCAAGTTTTCAGAAAGTCAGAATTACAATATAAGTCAAATGATTTATCTTAATTTTGCTTGACTGTCAGATTGTGAACTTTTATTATATAGGGATAATTTTCCTGCAAAATTTATCTTTCAATATATATGCATTCTTCAGACTATTTAATTCTTATTCACAAAACTCTCTGCTTTGGTCCACAATAAAACCACCAGCCTTTGCTAGAATATTTCAATTACTCTCTAGCTATTGATTTTTCCCCTTTCTAGCACTCAATTTTTGCCAAAAGCTTAATGCTTTAAAATCAATGTATTAGGTAAAATGTAAACTTTCTTATCATTTTAAACATGTATCTACTTACCATTTTTGCAACAAAATAAAAAGTTACAACTAAAATAATTACTGAAAATTAAAAGGAAGGAATACAATAGAAAAATGCAGAGAGATTAATAATATGCCAATAAATTGCTCACAAAGAGTACCACAAACTGCATTGATAAAAACAATGATTGTTCCAATTGCATAGTAAAAAGGAAGAGCATGAAGAAGGTCAAGAAATCAGCTTGCTTTCATTCAGGCCTGGTAATTTTTCATTAGTCTCCCCCACGCCATTGCCTTCAGTGTATTTCAGACCTGGATTATTCAAAGTATTGTAGGTGGTGATATATTCTGGAAAAGACATCTGTGTGCTTTGAATAGGTAATTGATTGCCCTTTGGCTGGTAGGGCAAACTTTCTGATCATAGTCACTTGACATTCATTTGACAAATATTTATGCGCCTACTTCATGCTGGGGACACAACCATGAACCATATACCATATTTGCCATGTATAACGTGCATATTTTTGCTCAAATTTTTGAATTTTTCAATAAGGATGCATATTATACATGGATAGCACTAATTCTGTATCTATATAAATGTTTTAATGCCTTCATTTATGCTCGCTCATGCATTAAAAGTGTAACTCTAGAAAGCAATAATGATATCCATGTGCAAAATAATACCCTGGAATAAGATAATCAGTTTCATTTCTAAATATGAATAAATAATTAATTTAAAAAATAAAATTATTTTTTCCCTGAAAGTTTAGGCCAAAAACTTGGGTGTGCATTACGCACAGCAAAATACGGGTAGTTTGTGTCTGCATGGAGATTTCTGCATTGGGGTGGTTCTTGCTTCTACCTTGTTACTAGCTGACATAGTATTTTTTTTTTTTTTCTAGCTGACATAGTATTAATGAGCTGGCTTTCTGGCAGGAGGAAGGGATCCTGTGCTTTAACCAAGCTAATCAGTCTAAGGGGACTTAAACCTTGACATCATTAAAGTTTTTCTTGTTGGAAGAGGTATTGTTTTTTATTTGTTTGTTTATTTTCATGTCTGTATAACACTATAAGGGTGTCTCAGGTAATCACATAGAAAATTTGTTAAAAACACAAGTTTCTGAGACCCACCTTCAGAGATTTTGATTTAGTAAGTCAAGGCTCATGCTCAGGAACTTGTATCTTTAACTAGGACCTCTGGTATAGTCCTTACTTAGAAAAAGAAATTAATTTCAGTGTGTGGAGTTTGTGTAAGTTTGGAAATATATTTCTGGTTTTAAGCGTTGTTTTTTGTTTCCCTCCTTTATAGGACTTTGATTTTTTTTTTAATCTTGTGGCAGTTTATTGTCTGGGTATGACATATTTCTGTATATATTTTGTTTTTTTCTCTCTCTTCACATGAATTTTGTTGAAGCGCAACAAATAGTATCAAAGAGAAGTCAATATATACTATTTTATTATATAAAATATACTAATATAGTGACTCAAAAAGACTGAAGATGAGAACATTTTTACAGAGAAAAACCTCTAAGTCTTGCAGTTTCAAGTAGGGCAGTAGTAGAAGCCAAAAAAAGTTTCCTTCTTTCTTTTTTTTTTTTTTTTCTTTTTTTAACACTGAACCTACAAAGTCATGTCAAGTACAAGGGATTTGGAATGTCAGCATCCTGATTAACCCAAGTTGTCTGAATTGTAATCTCTTAAAAAGGACTTTTCCCTTTCTGTTCAAATTTTGTTTTCTTGTCTATGGATGATATGTTTTAAGTTTGGCATGACGTGGCTAATTTTTCTTTGTGGTCATACACACATTCAGGTCAACTACAGGTGTACTACAGGAACCTCTAGATTTATGCAGAGTGTCAAGTACCATTTTTCTCAAAGAAAGATATTTGTGTCCATCTGTTTCATTTCTTCCAAAGACAAGGATTTCTCATAGCCTCTCCAACCTTGAAAGGATTGATAGTTACAGGCATAGAAGCCACTGATCAAACTACGGAGGACTATCACTGTGAGTTATGTGAGCTAGGTTTGAAAATACCCAAGGAAGTTAGCGCTCAGGTTTGCACTTCAAACTATGCTTCTTCCATCTTGCCTAAGCTCTCACAATCACGTGGTGATTAAGTTTGAGCAACTGAAGTAGGAACTGTGGCATTCATTTAGTAAGCTCAGGTAAATCAAAGGGAATTGAGATTCTTTTAAAAATAAAAATTTCAGAGTATGCAGAACTCTATACAGGGAAAGTTCTGCATACTCTGAAATTTTTGAATGTATGCCTACATATTTTTCTATTTGTGTTGTTTTAATGTAATAACAACATTTACTTATATTTACCTAAAGTATTGGCAGTATAAAACCAAGGAAAAGTAAATGTACCACTAATCCCACTATTTCTCAAGTATTTTACATATTATTTCAGTGCAATTTATTTGTTGTTGGTTCACTATATTTAACCCTACTTAAATTACACAATTGCTCTGTTTTGAGAATGTTCTCTTCTAAGACATAGTAATCTGGGAAACAATTCAATTTACTTCAATCTCTAAATCAGCTCTATCTCAGCAGTTCTCAATTTATATTTAGAAAAAAAAGAAGTAATGGATTTAACTGAAACATGAGTAATGTAGGTTAGATAGGAAGAAGACATTTCTGACAATAGGATTTTAAAACTTTGAATGAATTACAGAGGAAAGTTATACAATCTCTCCTCCACTGAGGTTTTAAAAATATTTAATTTACATCTTTCAGTAATGAGTCTAGGCTTTTCTTAAATGAATAGAAATGCTCTTGAATATTACCTCAAGACCTATGGGGTTTGTAAATTTAAGTTTTGCATTTAACAGAAGTGAATTTGCTCTTTTAGCTCCTGTAATTGACTCTTGTGGTGTACAGCTTAATAGAAATTACTGAGTTTACAAGTTAGCAGAATTTAAGGTGGAAAGTAAATGTAGTATTATTTCTGATATACTCTATTTGGATGACTAATTTTTATTTTTCAAAGGAACCACTTAAATGTCGGCTTGATTAATGGGTTTTTATAACTGATCATGGGAAAACCATACATTTTGTATCCTACTTTTTTTCGATGTAATTCACATATCAGAGAAATGTTTTATTGTGATTCTTTTGAACTATAAAGAATATAAATGTTCTACAGGATCCTATTTAACCAGTAATTTAATACCCTAATTAGAATCTTAAACAATTATAATAGAAACACATAATAAAGATATTTTCTCTGCTAGAATATACAATATTTGTTTAGAGAATTGGCACCCTTCAGAGATTCAAAAATTACAACAAAAAGGGGGCTGGAAAAGATGATCTTTAAAGCCTATTTAAGCTCCATGAAGCTCTGATTATTTGAAAGTGCTGCTAGAGTTGGAATTATATAAAGAAAGCTGGAAATTTCTAATTTTCTACTGTTCTCCCCAAATATGCATACATTGCTTCATATTTGCATTTTAGAAGCTAATCTAAAAGTATAAAGTTTTAATTTCCTATTTACCATACAATGCCATATATTTTAGTTTATTTTTATGCAATTTAGAAAGTATAGAACTTAACATTACTTAATCAAATCATTGCTTGCTAATAATTTAATGTGATACTACTTTTTCCTTTAGAATATTCAGATTAGAATTTTACCAAAGTGTGCTACTTAATGAGTAGCTTAAATGCCTTAAAAGGAATAAAGAATTAAGTAATGCATCATTTAATAACAGGGAAACTAGAGGCTGCATACCATCTTTATATACAAATTATATTTTTTATTTAGAAGTGAGCCTTTTTTCAAATGTTAAGGAACATTCATAGACTAAGATATTGTCATATTATCATATTATATTATTTGTATATAGCATATTATTTGGGCATATTATTTGTATATAGTATGTTATTTAGGCACGGGGTGGGATAGAGAATGGACCAAACACATACACGCACATTACTGCTAAGAGATGCATATCAAATGCTGCTACCAAGTGACTTCTTGGAATAACTAAGTTCATCTCATTTTATTTTTTCTTAAGCTTCCAACTTACGAATTATTTATATATCCAAGTTGTTTATAAATACATTTCATATTTCAGGAATATACTATTTTAGGGAAGCAATGCTGTAGATAGTGCTAAGCTACCAAACAACCCACAAGAACTGAATTACTTCAATCCTGCATATAATTGTATCACTGGAACAAAAAGTCAAAGCTGCAGAGATTTTTAATTAAAACACACCATTTTGAAAAGAATGGTAAATTAAGACAATGAAATCATTCAGGTAATATTTAATGAGTGAGGCACGGTAAGAATGACTCAAAAGTGGTTAAGAACCATGGCCACAAAAAGAGGTGGAAGATAAGCTGTTCCCCCCAAGTCAGAAAACCGGATGTTCCATGGAAGGGCATTGCCATTACTTATTGGAATAAATGATTGTCTGTAAAATAAGGTGTGAAGTAAATTACAGGGACTATTGCCATAATGTTTTCCTCAGAAATGGTGTTATTCTCCCACTGTATTTGGAGTTATCTTGTATGTGCGTGTGAATTTCCTTTTTGCTAGATTTCCCTTCTATCAGGAAGATAAAAAATGATACTGAGCATCAAGAGAATACACAGGGGTGGACAAAAGTAGATAAACAGTTGAGAGTACATGAAACACAGTTTATTTTAGCATTATTATCATTAATTATTGCATTACATTCCATAAAATGACTGTAAACCTGTTTTTGCCCACTACCTATAGATAGATCTTCATGTAGAAATTAACTTGTAGAATTTATTTATGTAGCCTGGGTATGATTCCTTTGTCAGAAATACATTGCAACCATTTTTTTGCTAGTTTGTGGCTTGCTTTTTCAATTACTTGTCATGTCTTTTGAGAAACAATTTTTAAATGGCGAAAAAAAGTTAATATATTTTTCTTTTATGATTGGTGAAATGTAAATTAAACCTAATGGGGAATCACCTCACACTTATGATCCATCAATTCCACTCTTTGTATTTATAAAAAAATAATTCAAATCAGTGCCTTGAAGAGATAGTTGTTCCTATGCTCATTGTACCTTTATTCACAATAACCAAGATATGGAAACAACCACATGGACATGAAATATCCACAAATTGGTGAATGGATAAAGAATATGTGGTATGCACATACAATGGAATACTATTCAGACTTAAACAAAAAGGAAATTCTGCCCTATGTGACATCATGAATAAACCTTAAGGATGTTACGCTAAGTGAAATAAGCCAGTACTGCATGATTTCTCTAATATGAGGTACCTAAAATAGTCAAACTCACAGAAGCAGACAGTAGAATGGTAATTTCCAGGAGCTCAGGAAAGGGGACAATAAGGAATTTCTTTTCAACAAGTATAAAGCTTCAATTATGCAAGATAAATTGTAGAGATGTTATATAACATTGTGCTTATAGTTAACAATAACATACTGTACACTTAAAATTTTGTTAAGGAGTAAATCTTGTCTTAAATGTTCCTACCACAATTTCTAAAATATTGCATAATTGGATAAATTTATTTTATAGATAGCTATTAGATAAATTTTATAATAAAATTTTATGAAAAAGAGGACAAATACTAATTTAGGTATACTCATAATTGAATAATACATAGTCATTTAAAATAATCCATTTATTTAAAAACGTCCTATTTATAAAATCGAGTGTTAGAAAAACAAAGATTATAATATGCAATTCATTTGGAGAGTAAAAATTCATTTATAAATTTCATTTGTAACCTAGTTAAAAGTCATGTGGCCATATGCATTTGGGCCTGTTTCTGTACTCTGTGTTATTGTTTTGTTTGTTTATCTTTATATCAGTGCTACCAAGTCTTAATTATGAATGCAATACTTCAAAAAAGAGGTTACACTAGTAGCCATAAACATATGGAAAGATGATCAACAATGTTTTTATCAGAAAAATATAAATTAAAACCACAATGAGATATGATAGGGCCACTAGAATAGCTAAAGTAAAATGATTAACTATACCAAAAGGAAGTGGGGATGAGGGGACACCAGGAACCCCTACATTGCTGGGGAGGGGGCTGTAAGATTGTCAAATCACTGTGCAAATATCTGTCAGTTTCTTATAAAGTTAAAATACATGTACCTTATAACCCAGCAATTTCAGTCCTAAGTATTTGCAGCAAAGAAATGAAAACATATGTCTACAGGATAAGTTTTAATGATTGTTCATTTTAGTTTTATTCAACATAGCAAAGCATTGGAAGTGACACAGATATCCATCAGTGGAAGAACAGATAAACAAATCTGTCTACTTGTGCAGTGGAATACTACTTAGAAATTTGATGGAACAAACAGTAATATATGAAAAAACATGGATGAACCTCAACAACATTGCAATCAGCAAAGAGCCCAGACCTAAAAGTACAGACACTATTACCTTATTTTAATTAAAATAAAGAATGGCTGTATCTAGCCCTGGCTGGTGTAGCTTAGTGGTTTGACCGTGGGCTGTGAATCAAAGGGTTGCTGGTTCGATTCCCAGTCAGGACACATGCCTGGGTTGTAGGCCAGGTCCCCAGTGGGGGCCACATGAGAGGCAACCGCACATTGATGTTTCTCTCCCTCTCTTTCTCTCTCCCTTCCCCTCTCTCTACAAATAAATAAATAAAATCTTAAAAAAAAAAGAATGGCTATATCTAGGCCACTGGAGGATCAACATGAAAGGCATGAGGGGACCTTCTAGGGTAATGGTTATACTCTACATTTTCATTGGAATTTTGGTTATAAGGATGTAAACATTTGTCAAAATACTTTGCACTATACCATTAAGGTTTGTGTTCTGCCTTAGTGTATCAATAAAATCATACATGCATATAAGTCATTTCCAGCATAAAGACAATTTTACATAATCTTTTATATAGAACCTCTCAAGGGATATTCACATATTTTGGTAGATAGTTAGACATAGTTATATTTTTATAAATTGAAACCCCTGAATTTCCTAAAAACTCAGGTGACTTGACTGGGCAAATTATACAACCTCTAGTTTCCTGTCCACTACAGGGTCCAGCACACCACGGTGTACTCAGGCTAAGTCCAGTCTGGAGCAGCGGACAGCAGTGCTCTGGATGCAGCGCAACACAGGCAGCAGGAGCACAGTCTAAGTCACGTGGCCTTT
This sequence comes from Anoura caudifer, assembly GCA_004027475.1. NCBI lineage: Eukaryota > Metazoa > Chordata > Mammalia > Chiroptera > Phyllostomidae > Anoura > Anoura caudifer. Next base: position 280,943 of record PVKU01000967.1, read on the forward strand.
GTTAAAAGCATGGCTACAACCCTTCTTACATGTGATCCTGGGACAATTACTTGGCCTTTGAAACTCTTGGTGTCTTCCCTGGTAAACAAAAAATAAATAATTATTATAAATTTATTTTTCAGTTGCTGTTGGGACAAAAGGCATGTTGCTGGTACAAAAGCACTTGCGACACTGTGGACTGTAGTAAGTGTTCATTACCGTGTCTCAATGCCATACTACTGCTACTACCTTACAATAATTATTATATCATTAAATTAATTGTACGTTAATATAACACTATCCATTATATTGGTAATATAATTAATAATTATTTTACAGGAAGCCATTTACCAGGGGACCTACTGGCTAAATCACTTCCTACTAGTCCAGTTGGGATGGGAACAAACAGCAAGCCACTGAATTCAGGGAAGAACGAGAGAAGGTAGAACTGTAAGGCAGACTTTTTGTTTTGCTTGTGGTGCGCCTGACCATCCAAGCACAATTATTCTGCCTACACAGGTGGACCTGTCAGTACCTCTCAGGGAACACATCCTATCCTGTCACTGTCACAGAAAGCAGCACTGCGTCCTGATTATAGGTGTCAGTTGTAAAGTTAGACAGCAAAGGAACTGGGTGGCTCAGGGCATGGAACAGGGCAGGAAGATGTTTACAATGATCGGCCTTTCCTTTCTAGCTTGGGTGACCTACTTTGACACTACTTTATTAAATGCAGTAAATAATGACACTCCGCTAGGGCAGGATTGTACAATACCCAATTACAATTTATTTTTTTAATTAACTGATTTTACTTTTTAGAAAAATTTTACTTTTTAAATAAAATGAACAGACAGTACTGGTTTTCAATATTCTCCTTTGTACCATCATAATTTCCCCAAATGTTAACATCCTCTATTTAAGTGTGGTACTGTAGTTATAACTAGTGAGCCAATATTGATATATTATTATTAACTGAAGTCTATATTAAGGTTTACTCTTTGTGTTGTGTAGTTCTATGGATTTTGACATGTGCCCAATGTAACGTGCCCACCATTTTAAAATCAAACAGAATGGTTTCGTTGTGCCAAAATTCCCCTGCACTTAACCTACTCACCTCCGCCCACACCTGCCCAGCTCTGCCACCCACTTGTCTCATTACAGTCACTACAGTTTTGCATTTTCCAGAAGATCATATTGTTGGAGTCATATGGTAGTTAGTCTTTTAAGTTTATATTCTGTCATTTAGCAATATGCTTTTATGTCATCTGCGTCTTTTCATGGCTTCGCTTCTCATTTCTTTTTATTGCTGAAAACTATCCCATTGGATGGATGTGCCATGATTGTTTATTCATTGACCTGTTGAAGGGCATATTGTTAGATTTTTATGTGGACATAAGTTTTTCTTTTTAATTTTTTAAATGTTTTATTTTTCAATTGGAGCTTTTGTTTAATATTACTCTGCATTAGTGTCAGGTTTGTAACAAAGTGGTTAGAAAATTATGTACTTTACAAAGTGGTACCCCTGATGCTTCAGGTACCCAACTGGCCCCACACATATTTATTATGATATATTGATTATATTTTTTAAAAATACTGTATTTATTTTTAGAGAGGAGGAGAGAGGGGGAGGGAGAGGGAGAGAAACATTAATGTGTTGTTGATTGTCACACATCCCCTACTAGGAACCTGGTCTGTAACCTAGTCACGTGCCTGACTGGGAATTGAACAGGCAACCCTTTGGTTCACAGGCCTGTGCTCAATCCACCGAGTGACACCAGCCAGACTGATTATATTGCTTCTGCTGCAATCTACATCTCTGCAACTTTTCTCTTACTACCAATTTGTGTTGCTTAATCCTTTCACTATTTTCATCCAGTCCTCCAACTCCACTCCCCTCTGACTATTGTCAGTCTGTTCTCTGTGTCTATGAGTCTGCTTCTACTGTTTGTTTAGTTTGTTCATTAGATTTCGCACACAAGTGGAACCACGTTGTATTTGTCTTTCTCTGACTTATTTCACTTAGCATAATATCCTTTAGGTCTATACATGCTGTCACAAAAACTGTTTGGTTTTGTTTTTTAATGACTTGCAGGATTGTTTCTGGGATTAGCCATGCTGTAAAAAACATAGAACAAGGCTGACTTATGTCAAGAATGATATTATTATATTTATTCATATCACATTTTCTGTCATCTGTGTGGAATACAATAAATTTGAAACTGTGTAATGGTACAGTCAGGTTAACAGTAAAAAGTTATTCCTTAAAAGTTATTTTCCCAAGAGTCATCCTGTCTTAAAAAAACAAACAAGCAAAGCAACAAACAAAGGCACCTCAGTTAATGCAGAAAATTAGATCAGTATGACATTAGAACAGGCAGATTAGGGAAGGAAAATATTAAATACTTATATAGGCACAGTATTCAATAAACTGTAATTGTAGGGATTGTACTAGTTTACTCAAGTTTCAGTAACAGTGAGCTACTATCTTCGTAATAGAAGTTAAGAATTCTTTTGATCATGTAGAAAATAAGACTGGAATAATATATTTATCTCTCTTGAGGATCAGATTGAATAAACTGTGAGAGATAAAAAGTCAATACAAGATTTTTCTATGCAATGATATAAATAGTCACTAATTAGAGAGATCACTATTAAGTTCTACCAATGTAGAACTTAAAGGTTAGAATACCTGAGGCTCATATTTATTTCCATGGGCTGCATCTTTCATCAACAATCATCACAAATTTAGAACAGTGGCTCTTATCCCTTGATTTACATTAAAATAATTTGGAAAAGCTCTTAAAAACATGATCTTTAGGTCTCCACCAGCCAATTATATATGAGTCTCTGAGAGTGGAATCCAGGCATGAGAAGTTTTAAACGTAACCCAAATGATTTCTAATGAACAGTCAAGTGTGAGAATCAGCAATCCAGTGACGAATAACTGACAAATATCCTAGTAGTTCTTAAAATAATGGAACAATACTTAAAGTTTTATTTCATTATCATCTGTGGGAGAAATGGATCTTCATATTTCAACTCTAATATTTAGCTGAAAATAAATAATAAGAAATGTAGAAAATATAAATTGTGTTGGGGATCTAAAATTTGTAGACATGCATTCTTTTATATTCCTATTTCAGAAATAATCCCTGTCTTATGAGTTGTTTTAGCAGCTATGTGGTGATTGCCTGGGAGAAATTGGAGCAAAGTTATGATTTTATAAGACTTTTTTATTCCCATTTTTTTAATCGGTATAAGTTATTGGACTATGGTAGCAAAAGAATGCAAAGAAGCTGTCTTATGGAAATAACCCTGAACTTCAGGTCCATGGTCCCTGGAGATCTGAGTTTGTATATGCTGATGGCACACATTGCATTAACTGATTCTCTTTTTGCAGGGGGGGAGGCGGGAGGGGAGGAAGGACCATTACAGTATTTGTTCTTTACAAATAAAATAAAAGCAACAGGTCCTAGTGAGGGCTGGGGTCATGATTATGATACTCTAAGCAACAGAAATAGTGAGCCAACACTAAAGAAAAAATAAATATCAATAAGCTTCAAAGTTGTAAATATATAAAAAATCTGAGAGATGACTGAAAAAGTGTAATTTTCTTCAAAAATCTGAGTGGCCTTGAAATGTGCTTTTTAAAAAAAAAACAAATTATTTTTATCATTTGAATTACAAATGAAATTTTGATAAAATTGGACTGATGAAAGCAATTATTTTTATAGTCCCAAGGCTGAGAAAATTACTGAAATTTATGCTAAGTGGGTCAAGTACCAGCTGATAAATATAACAGAAATCAGGTCTTACACCTACACCCGTATATGTACAGGTTAAAATATGAGAAGCTTCGTGTGGGCTCTCCTGAGTCTTATTATTTTTGTATTACTAACAGATGTCTTCAAGAAATTTAAAGTATTTGGAAAGCACTTAAAAACAAGTTGATAGAAATCCAATATGCATTACCGTATATAATACAAATAGTAATATTGTCATTAATATTCATAAGCCTAATATTGATGAAACTACAGATGGAAGGAATCCAATAAATTGAGATTCAGTGTATTGCAAACCTGTGTCCTTTCATTATGAAGCTTTGCTTCTAAAATATAATGTTTTAAATACATTTTGAAAAGATTTATTTCTACTTTTACCTTTTTTTATTATACAAATTGATCCTCACACAACTATTGCTTTTCCTAAATGTTAAACATTTGCATGAGGATTTGACAATATGGTAACACAATTACAAAATAAATCCCATAGGCCCTGACCAGTGTGGCTCAGTTGGTTGGGTATCATCCCACAAAGAGAAAAGTCTTTGGTTGGATTCCAGGTCAGCGCACAGGCTTGGGTTGCGGTTCCCTTCCCAGCTGGGGTGTGAACGAGAGGCAACTGATTGATGTTTCTCTCCATCTCTCCCTCCCTTCCCCTCTCTCAAAAAATAAATGAAGTCTTTAAAATAAAATAAATAAGTAAATAAATCCCATAGGAGGAGCATACTGTTATAATTCTTATATTCAGGTTGTATATTCCTTAATAAAAAGTAATATTTTGACAAAACCATCAGATACATTTGGAAGGTAAAAGCAACAACAACTGACCTTTATTTCTTTACGGAAAATGGACTTTAAAACAAAAATAGATATATCAGAAGTTTACGGAACTGAAAGTAGACTGGGAATCTAGGCTCAAATCCAACAGACAGCACATGAGAAAGGAAATAAAACCATCATAAAGTTTTAAACAAGAACACCCAGAAATCATGCTATTATTAACATTTGCAACTATTTTCAAGTCCCAGATCTGAATTCTAAGGGAAATTTTGCCTGGGTCACTTTACATACCTGTCCTTTGACTTGCGCAAGGAGGAATAGGTAATTTCTCCAAACAGGGTGTTGACAATAATGTTAAAATGAATGCCGAACATCTAGAAATAAGCATATCTTCCCTATTGAAAAGTACATAGAAATTGGCTATACTAAAAATTGCAATCTGAAAGTATCCTTAACATCCAGGTTACTCAAAGAGGCATAGACAGTACCCGGCTTCCTCTGTGCATACAGGTATTTATTTTTAAATGTTATTTGCAAAGAAAGGAAAACAATTTCCCAAGGTTTTAACTTAAGTCAAGATGCAAGAGGGGGTTCTTTATTGCTACAGGTTTCATGCATCCTGTCAATTGTGTCCTAAGTACAGCCATATGCTGCTCATGGGTGAGCGTTATTAGAGCTGAAACCTGGATGAAATGCAGACTGTGTTTTCACAGAGCTACTGATCAAATAGGATTATAAGTATCTACTGAGCTTAGAATCCAATTATCCTGCTTTCTAAACCCATGCTCTTTTTCAGTTGAAATATTGAGACCACATTTCCATTATAATGTGTTAGGTAGTATACTTGTGGGTTGTTTTTTGTTGTTGTTGTTTGTTTGTTTTTTGTATGCCATAAATACTGTAGACAGGCCATGTGAGGATAATACAAAATGGAAACTTGGATTACTTTATTTTTGGACTATTTCATTTGGTTCCATGTTTGCAGTTATCTTCTTCACTCTTTGACTTGGAAAGCCCTCTCAAAACAAGGCATTATCTCAGTTCCATTGTTAACTTACAAAAAACACCTTTTTTACTGCATGGTATGTGATAAAACACTTGTTTTATGTCAGAAAGCATGTCAGTTATGATTTGATATGACTAAACATTGTAGTATACATTTCCTTTTCATGCAGTCCTTAATTATATGTTTATTTGCATGTTAGACACATTTGATTGCTTTCCCAACAGCCGTTCTTCCTCTTCCTTTACTTGCTAACAAATTTTAAAGAGAGTTTCTACAATAAAATGCCCAGCCCCGGTTTAGGGGAGTGATTATTTTGGGTTTAATTCTATCATGATGTTCCTACTCTTCTTTTTTGAGTGATTTTTCTAGGAATAGGCATAGATAGAATTCTGGCCAAAAAGACATAGCATCTGTTTAAAGCTTTTGGGCAAGATTTTCTTCCCTAAGAGAGAGGGGGCATAAGGATTTTTGTTACTGTGGATGGTGTCCTGTGAGATTGCAGTGCTTTAACTGCTACATCATGTAAGGCCATAAGGGAAAGCCAAGAGAGACGCAGAGAGGTGCTTGCTGCTTACTTTCTTGAAACAGGAAACAGGGATCAAGGTTGCATGTTCTCTGAGCTGTAGTCAAAAACAATTCTAACTGGTGCACCAGGAATATATGAATATGGCTTGTTTTTCATTTAACTAGTGATAGCCATAGTTTATCTTAAATTATACAAGAAAAATATTTTTGTTGAAAACACAAATTCCTTATAATGTCATTTGTTATTTGGATTAATATGAGTTTTAAAAACATTGATTGACAGTATCTTGGAGTTATTACATCAAAAATAAAACAAATGCTGAAACATGGTCAATATATTATAAATGTTATTGAGTTTATTAAAGTAAAGGGATTTTAGACTGTCATTTGCAAGAACTTACTTACAAAGGAAGTACATATCGTGGTATGTCTTCCATTTTAAGTAATTAAAAAGGCTTCTGTATATTTTCTTCACCACATGAGGAACAAGTTTATAATTTTTATTTTAACATTGATTTTTATTTACTAGAACCAATGCCATGCTTGCAATAATTCAAAATTATAACTCAATTAGAGAAAAAAACAAAACTGCTTATTTACAGTAATCCTTAATGGTGTATAAAAACTCCCAAATGGTATTTCATATCTATTATAAAAATAAGCAATATCAACACAACGCATGAACATCCAACTCTTTGAAAAAAATTATCTTTTACTTTTTAATTATTTTTTAATTATAGTTTATATTCAATATTGTATTGTATTAGTTCCAGGTATGTAGAATATTGGTTGGACAATCATATACTTTAAAAAAATATTCCCCCTGATATTTCTAGTACCCATCTGACACCATGCACAGTTCATGACAATATTATGAACTATATTTCCATGCTGCACTTTATATCCCCATGACTATTTTTTTAACTACCAACCTGTACTTATTAACCCCTTCACCTTTTTAACCCAGTCACCCAACTCTCCCCACCCCTCTGGCAATCATCAGTCTGCTCTCTGTATCTACGCATCTACTTCTGTTTTATTTGTTCATTTACATTGTTCTTTAGATTCCACATATAAGTGAAATCATGTGGTATTTGTCTTTCTCTGACTGACTTATTTCCATTGATATAGTACAATAGAATATTACTCAATCAATAAAATGTTACCATTTTTAAGAGCATGGAAGAACATCCATCTCTTAGCAAATGAGTGAATCTCTCCCACCCTCCATAAAATATGAAATGTGTGGTTGCCACTCATGTACCCCCTACTGGAGACCTGGCCCACAACTCAGGCATGTGCCTTGACTGGGAATTGACCCAGCAATCCTTTGGTTTGCAAGTTGGCAGTCAGTCCACTGAGCCACACCAGCCAGAGCCACATTGGGAGTTTCTTAAAGGGAGAAATAATGATGTCTCTCAGCAACTAACAGAATACATAGCATACATTGGATTCCAAGTAACTTTTGCTTAAATAATAAATTAATGAGATAGCAAATAAATCGTTTAATGAATAGGTAAATAGATATCAGTAGCTAAGAATATATAATTCAAGTCCATATTAGCTATAGTATATTAATATAGATTTATGCTTTTGGTACTACAATAGTCTTCTACTCGTGATGTTGGATAAAGACGATTTATTTCTGACTTTTTGATTGGATTCTAAGTTTCAATAGTTTCCTTGTATACATTCTGTGAACTCAGAATGCCATAGTTTATCTCATAAAATGAAAAGGATGAAAAACCAGGACACATGTAAAATACTGGTAATTAATTTTACCTACAATCCTACTTTCTGACTGTTTTTTTTTTTTTTGGTACATACCTAATACCCCCTCTTTCTGTTTTGTTAAAATCCTACCTTTATATTCAACCACATAGAATGTCTGGGTTAATCACCTGCTCAATCTTGCTCAATATTTTGCTGCATTGAGCTTCCTTCCTTGTGTAAACTTCCTCGGGACTAGCTTCTTCTCTGATACTAAAGAGATAAGTGTGGGGGGGTTGTTTGTTTTTTAAATTGTTCAGATTAATAAAGGTAAGAGTTCAGAGGCTCCATTAACTAAGTGGTTATATTGGGTTGGCAGCTAGGTTATCTGCATATATTACATCACATCATTCCTTTCACTCCTTGAGTAAGATTCCTCATCACACTAGTTCAAAGTTCACTAGGCACAGAAATCCACCAAGAGTGAACATGGTATCCAGCCTGTCCTATCATAAGGAACCTTATGACTTGCTGAGACTTTTGGAAAAGGGACTCTCTCTTCCCGTTGTGCCTGGGTTTTTGAAGAGAGATTGGTTATGCCATAGTAATTATGCCTCAAGACGGGTGACATTAGGTATTGGAATAATGTAGAGGAAGTTAGATTCAAAGGAGGGATAGAAGTTAGGGCCTTGTGAAACTGAGTCCCTATAGTAAGCACTGTATTTTAAACCCTGCTCAATTTGGTAAATGAATATTTCTCCTATATTCTTAACTCACTTTGCGGTTAGTTTTGTTTCCTTCGCATTAAGTTTTGAACAGATTGCTACAAATAGCAAGTGTGGACGTCTTACCTAGAGCCAGGTTATCTGACCCTTAACTCTGTGCTCTGTCCACTGCCCCACACTAAGAGTTTCAGTCCTCTTGCTGCTGATGCGCTCTCTCTAAAGCCTACTTTTCTTGCATGTGCCCCTACCACCTCCCCCACTATCTAAATGTCTTCCTGTCATCTGTATTTTTGTTTTGTTTTGTATGTGTATAACTGCCTGGTCAATTTATTTAGTTGTATTTATTTTTTATTGTTGTTCAGTTACAGTTGTCCCCATTTCTCCTGGGAATAGTTTGCTGTCATGTTCTCTGGTACTTTCTACTTCTAGACACTTGATTGATTGCCTTCCTAGTGTTTCCCATTTTCGGGCTTCAGATTTTGACTCCTGTGCTTTCCTATTGTCTTCATTTAGTTTCCAAACTTTTGATTCAGTATTAGATCAAGTAAAATTCCTGTATGGTGTTTTACTCGTGTGTTCATTTGATCACTATTCCAGTAAAATTCCATTTATTCTTAGCTTTGCAGTAACGCTCTAGCCTCAACCATAATTCCGGTTGCTATAATCATTATAATTCAGTTCACACAGAGTCCAGACTTCTGAATGGATGTGCCTGGATTGGGAATACAGTTATGTGTATGCACATGGCTGGTCCAGGTGGGGAAAGTCCTTGATGGCAACCCCCTCTAGAAAACTGCAGTGCATTGCTCTGCTCCGAAGCTAGTGTGGAGAGGGCAGTTCCCACACCCAATCCCACGCCTGTTAGGCGAAGACTAGTAATTACCTATCTTTAGGCCTAAAAGAAAACGCAGAGAATATTAGCTGGAACTGGACTCCTCATTGTCTACTGGCTAACTTTACTGGAGAACTAGTATTTATGGCCAGTTTTTAAAAATTTTTTATTATTTTTTCCTTTCCTATGGAAAACATAATCTTTATCATGAAAATAAATTGTATTTTGTTATATCTAAAGCCTGGCAGGATATGTAGGGATTGTATAAAAGAATCCATTAAATCCTTAATAATTTAACGTATAAGTACTGAGAACATATAAAGTCCGAGGCTATAATATACAGCTATTTGTACAATCAGGCCTTCTAAAATACTGTGGTAAAGAGCATGCCACTGGTCTATTAAATCATTTTTTTCTATGACAATTACTTATAAAATTGTAATACATTACCTCTACGCATTAACCCCTACTGATATTTAAAGCACAATAAGATTATTATTTTTAAAGAAATAGGGACTGTATGTAATGCATGACAAGTGAGTTTATTACTTAAATGCCATGGGACAAATAGGTTTTAAAAAGCTTATTATTCTAATTAGTCATTATGTATCTATGGAAACAATCACTTAATGGTACTCAAAATAGAGAATTAGGTCCACAATTATGTGTACAGAATCAGCCCAAAGGTGGCCTAATTCTGTGCACGCTGAGTCTTAGGCTGTGAATATGTAAATGGTTATCAGTGTTCCCTTTAAGGAAAAGAACAGAATGTGAATTTTATTTGGATACTCCAAGGCTTAATTAAATTATAATTTTAGAAATGGAAGATATTACTTTTAACTACTGAAATTTGACAGTCTCAGATTATTTGAAAGTTTGGTTTTTATACATATAATACAATATCCTAAAAAGTTTTCTTATAAAATCTCACTTTGTATTATGTTTGTCTATTGTTATGTAATGTTTGTTATAGAACAATGTTAATAATAGTAACTGCAGTAGCAATAAAAATTAATAACCATTGTTTCTTGTCTTCTTCGTACAGACTAGGTCTCCAATATTCAAAAAGGAAGTGTTTTTATTAATACTGATAAATTAATATGCAAAGAAACATGAATTTTGTAATGTTGCAAAGCTAATATTTGGTACAATGGGGATTCATATTGAGTTTATGTAATCCTTTGTAATTTATATAATTTATGTACTCCAAAAATCATTTGTACTCTAATTCTGTCTGAGGTTGATAAAAATATATACACATTTGTGCAAGTAAGAAGCTTTTGTGGGTAGTTGATATGCTTAAAAGATATTCTCAAATACGGGGTCAAGCAAAAGTAGGTTTACAGCTTGTGTGGAAAAGCCAAGCAGGTTATGATTATAATAATACAAGAATAAACTCTGGGTTTCATGTATTCACAACTGTAAACCTACTTTTGTCAACCCCTGTATTTGAGAATTTGCAAAGGAATAAGGAACAGGTTTTACTCATTATTTTAGAGAATATTTAGTAAGTGTTTATACTCTGAGTCAAGTACAATGCTAGGGACTGAGGGTAAGTCATAAACAGTTTAAACATGGCCCTTGCCTCATGCAAAGGTTCTCGTAGTTCCACAACTTTCAATATCTATTACAGATAACTTAGAAATTATTTTCATTTTCCATTTGAGACTGTGGTGTTCAAATTACCTATGGTGATGGAGTAAGGAAATACCTATATCTTTGGCTTAAATTAATGCTCCAAATAACACCATTTTTATTCTCTCCCATTTTAATTCATTGCTTATATGAATAAATAATTTTTAAATGTTATTTTTTGTAATAAAAAATAATTTTAAAGTGCAATTCACCTTCCATCAAATTTGGTACACTACATTTATGTTTTGGTAGAACTAGAACTCTAAGACATTCTAATCAAATTATTCTTAGTGAATAACTGATAAAATGAATAAGTGAAATGGAATATTACTTTTTTCACTTTCAGGCAATCAGTAATTTATATTAACCAAAAATAAGATTGTACAGTTGACTCTCATTTATATTTTACACATATTGATTGCTATTTACCTTTTTTATATTTGTATCAAACAGTTGAGAGGAATTGCTCTGTGTATGTGAATGTGTAATGTAAGTGGATCAATAACACAGATTCATTTTTTCCTCAGGACTACCTTATCAAAAATAATCAACATACTACAGGCAGCACTATTGTTAAGATTTGTGAATATCTACTAGGAGTGGAACATTTTATATGTTTTCCTTACACATATTTCATAACTTTACACTATTTTCATGCACTGATGAGACATTCAATTGATTAGCACATAACTTCACTGAAATGGCATCTAATTAAAATGTGAATGTGGTCATCACATTTTCTTTATGCTAATAATTACATTCTGTTCTGTATGTCCCCTAAAGTAAAAGAGCCCAGAATCCACTTCACTTTTTGCCACAAAAATAGGTGTTTGATTACTGTTCATCTTAGTTTAGAACATTTCACAATTTCTTTCTTCAGGCAATTAACAAGAAACAGATGTTTCATTTGACTATTTCTAGGGTAGACCTTTCATGAAGATATAACTGTGTTAATCTCAGATGTTCTCAAGGTTTTAGCCTTCGATCCCCAGTCAGGTCCTGGCATTTTTGCATCATACTAGTTTAAAAATTACTTAGACTTATTAATATAGGGCTGTGTATGTGCTAAGTGGTTAACAATTGCTTTTTTTCATTGACTCATAATTGTGTTTAACATTTGGATGGTATACATTAAAATTATAAAAGTTTTGGAAAGGATATTATCTATATGGGAAAAGATGTAGATATCACATTTTTCATATGTAACAACTGTAAGTCTTTTTGAAAAGAAAATGTCCTTCCAGCTATTTCCATTGCCAGGGGCTACAGACTAATCATTAAGAATGTTAAGTGACTCCATCATATCAGCAACTGTCATGAGGTCCTTATTTTTTATATGGTTTATCTTGTGTCTGATTTATTTAAAATTGTGTTTATAGTGTCATTTCTAAATAGTAAAAAAAAAAAAAAATTAAGTGTTGGTTCCAGTGATAAGAAGAGCCTTTGTCCATCTTAGCTTTTCTCAAAGATGCGCCCTGAAGAGACCATGTTTTAAGATTTTTCAATAAATGTTTTGTTATTTAAATGATAAGGTTCCCAGTGTATTGGGATAAAATATCAATATATTAATTTGTATTTTTCTTTACCAGTATATTCCTACTGCTATCTCTAGCTTTCTCTGCCTCTGTCCCTTATCTAGATAGGAAGATAGATAGATAGATAGATAGATAGATAGATAGATAGATAATAGATAGATAGATGATAGATGGATGATAGAGACATGCTATTGATTGTCAGGGTTTTTCCTCTTTTTCAAAAAGACTTTAACATTTTCAACTAAGTCTGGTCTTCTCAGTCAAAAACATGTTTTACATTGTGGAGGCTGTATTTTAATACAACAAAATAACACTTCAGCCAAGAAATTTGTTTTGAGAACATACTGGTGGAATAAATGAGGCTGGTAATAAGTCTGGAAGTGGTAGATTTGCCCTGCTCACATAGATTAAAAGAAGAGTTACTTGGAAGTTGGCAACAATGGCAGACGTTAGTATAACAAAATGCAGGTCTGTCTGCTGACCATTACCAATGCCAATACTGGAGAGGCAGGAGCTGATGTAAAGGGAAAGTGGTTTATTTTCAAGTGCCAGCCACCTGGAAGATGGAGAGCCCATGTCTCAAGGAGTATCTTCTTGGGAGGATGAAGCACTCATGTCACAAAGCTCATCTCCACACTTCAATGGAGGCAGCAGTTTTTATAAGGAGGGAGAAGGGAACAGAATAAAGAGATCAAGGGAGGAGGTTGAAAAGTTCTCTACGTACAGATGAGCACAGTCCATTCCAATAAGGCAAGTGCTGGTCCAGTGTGCCTCATCCCTGTTTAATCATACTGACTTCACGTCATCCTGGCTCCACAGTTGAAGGTCAGTAAATCTCTCAGAGCTGGGATGCTTGAAGGTCAGGGTCTATATCTTTTCAAGTTAGTTCCTAGGATTCTTATACAAACATGCTGTTTATCTGTAAGCTACACTAGTCAGAGTTCGTACTTACAGAAACAATGGCAAAAGAATGATGGGGTGGTGGGTTACAATTCTCCATTACAGCTTTCCAATGCTACTTCAGTGGATTGGGCACCGTGACCTGTCTTCTGAGATGAGACCTCTGAGGGGATGGCAGTGGACTTCCTGGAAGGTGACCATGAACAGCAGAGGCTTTTTGACAATGTTTAATATGGAGGACCTGGAGCTGCCTTCCTCAAATAACCATACATACGTGGAGTTCAATCCAGTGACTACAACTCTTGGGCTACAGATCAGAAGTCTTCCCCCACCACCAGGTAATCATAAGCACCCCACACTTAGAATTCTCATACAACAGTAAGGAAAAATGGCTGCCCCTGTTCCACCAGAGGCAGAAGCACTTCACTACTCTTTCTCTCATGGGGTGGAGATGAGTCAACATTCATCAACTTTAGAATCAATACAATTATGTGAAGCTTCTTAAATGTAAGTGCTGTTCATCATATTCTTACCATTACACAAAAATCTGCGTGACATACTGGCAACAGAGCTAGGTTAGGAAGACCGTACTGGGGCTGTCACCATACAGTAGTGAGGATCTATATCATAAAAGCTGGACCATAGGCTTGATTGATCATTTCCATTCACATTCATCAAGAAGGACCACAAAGCCTGTCTTTGCATCCATTAGTGTCTATTTTACTTCAAAAACTCATTTTTTTCCCTAGGTGATGAATTGCAGATCAGATTCTTCCTATAATAAAAGTACAATGTGAAGAGAAAGGGTACTTACATACAAAGACATGTAATAAAATAAGGAAAATTATTTTATACTATTTACAAAATATCATTTCTTAGAAGAGATATACTAAGCATCTATGGCTTGAGGGACTGAGCATAAAGGAAAAAGGACTCATGGACATGGACAACAGTGTGGTGATTCTTGGGGGGAGAGGGGTCCAAGGGGACTAAATAGTAATGGAAAAATATATATATTAAGCAAAAATATGAACTAAATCTATGAATTTAAATTCCATATTGTTTGAGAAAATGAAAATACAAAATTATGCAAGATAAGTAACAATAATTTAAGAATAACATGTTGAAAAGTGTTTGGAAAATTTAAGGTTATTGCATGCCCTACATGTGTAATCTAAATAGGTCTCCATTTGTTCATTTATTTATTTATTCAACTATTGGTCATTGGATATCCCCTTGATAGGCACTTCTTTCCTCATTTTAATGGCTATTTTATGTTTTATAGTAAAGAAACTGAAGATTCATTTATTTGATGATAAATTTCTTGGATAAGATATAAAGAAGAAAATACGGAGATTCAATAGTCCTCTTGAGGCTTATTTTAAACAACTTATATTGCTTTTGGCCATTTAATTTCTATCTTGCTTTATTCATATTACATTTGGATTGTGGCCATAGACTTGCTTCTTGGTGTGGACTTAACTAAATGCTGGGAAGAACCAGGAGATTCTGGAACGCTTTAGTCTGGTAGGTCAGAAATAAGGGAAGCCTTCTGGCTGCAGAACGACCTCTGGGATTTGGGGAGTAACAGAGAGATTATCACTCTTCCTTTTAGCACCTGGCTTTGGGGCAGGGAACTAGCATCTTAACAAAGCTTATGAGGGTCTATGGCATAGCAAAGGCTACTTGAAAGCTGGCCCAGAAAGTGCCAGGCTGACAGGGACAGTGGTGGTGAAAGAGATGGTGTTATCAGAAGTGGAGCAGGGACTAAAGCTGCCTTTGTTCTGGTCTCCGATCTAAGAGGTCACCTGAGAGGCGGTGGCCCAGTGCACAGCCAAGGACAGGCAGAGAAATGGCCATTCCGGTAAAGTGCAGGGCGCTGTAGCTGCAATGCAGTAGCTGCTCTACGTCAGGGCAGGGGCAGCAACTCCAGCGGTGAAAACCGCTGCAGAGAGTGCCCTCTGTTTCAGAGTCAGAGGTACTGCATGGAGGCTACAGAAGTTGATGCTACTGATGAGAGCAAAAAAATTCGTTTTTAAATATCCTCTGAACCCTCTTAGACACAAAAACATGAAAGAGGGAACTGGATTCCAACAGTCAGAAAGACAGCACGAAAGAATGTTATCACCACTTAACAGTTACGCACACTTCCCTTCCTCAGCTGGTGTCTCAAAGAGATCCTATTACACATGGGGACGACCTGAGCTCCTTTCTTTTCCAAGACTTCAATGACTTTGGAGCTGATGCAGCCACCATTAAAACCTCTTTGTACATGTATTTGCCTGTGAGTCACATTCATCAGGGACAACCTCATGTTCATCAAGCTTGAATTCTTGTGGACTCCTACCTGACCCAGCAAATGTAGGCAGTTGTAGCCTGTCCATCATCCTGCTGTTCCAAGCGACTTCATCTTTTGCCTACCACTGGTAACAAGCCCTTTTGTCAACTTGATCCTGAAAGTAATCTTTGAGAAGGTACAATAGCAGATTCTGTGATATTTAGTGAAGAAAGGGCAGCTCCTTTCAGGATGCATGGAATTTGCCACAAAAATTATACATTGCTTTTTGTTAAAACAATTGGCATTTAGGTAGAGTACCATCTACTCTTCAAAAGTAGAAATACATAGTTTTGCAGAACTCTCAGTGTGCAGCTTTTTCAAAAACTTCCATGAGTGGAAGTTACCTTCTTTTGACTGTTGAGAGTTTCTGTGGACTCCAGCTCAAAAGCATCCTGACAAGGGCCTCAGAGGTATGATGAGGACTTGTTGTTTAGCTCCTTCTGGTAGTCATTCTCAAACATGTCAGCTCCATTCTTGTTCTTCCTGTTTTCAGTGAAAAATCTAGATATGCTGTCAGTGTATCCATTATTCTTCTCTGTTTCTTCCCTGTATTTCTGGACATACACTATAGAGCACAAGACCCATGCCGACTTCATAAGAACAGATTTTCCCTTTCACTTGGCGTGAAAGTAACTGAATGCTTGACGGCTTAGTTCAGAATTGGCTTTGGAATATCAGTTTTTATTCACTAATGAAAAGGAAGAAGACAGAGCACAACTTTGTCCTCAATTTTTTATAATCCTCTTGGAATCTTGCTAATTCCCCATCCCCTCTGCTCTGGCTTTCACTCCCATTCAACCCCCTAGGGAGGCATAAGGCCCTTGCAGCTGGAGGGAGATCTTGACTCTAGTATACAGCTATAGAGTGGGAAGAACACAGCTCAATATGTCCAAACTTTCTACGTTCTATTTTCCACACATGTGTTTGTTCTGTGATTTAAACAATTGTTTGGAATATAACCTTCACTCAGGTTGATCACTGTGTAATATCTAATCCAATGTAGAATTTCTTGACAATGTGTGGTTTTGGTGTCTTTTTTTTTTTTTTTTATTCCTCTTCCAAGGATTTTTTTTTTTTTTTAATTTTAGAGAGGGAGAGAAAGGAAGGGAGAAAGAGAAAGAGGGCGAGAAAGAGACATCAGTGAGTTGTCTTCTGTATGTGCCACGACTAGGGAGCCAGCCAACCCACAACCCAGGTTATGTGTCCTGCCCAGGAATCAAACCTGCAGCCCTTCTCGTGTAGGAGACATTGCTGCAACCAACTGAGCAACCTGGCCAGGGCGATGTTTAGTTTTTAAATCCCTGTTTCCAACTTATAATTGTCTATTTCAGTTCACCAGACAGTATTTGTAATTTCTGTTGCCATTTAGTTTCAGCACCTTTTCTGCCCAGCTGAGTTGTAGTTGAGTACGCACCTCTAAGCATCAGTCAGAGCTTCCCTGGGTCAACTATTAAATAACGAAGTCAACCATGCAGTCCCAGAGCCTTCTGCCAGTGAAATCTCAATGACGTGTCTCTATGGACCCCTTTGTTACATGTAAGATCAGAGAAAAGCAAGAGACCTCCATATTAACCCACCAAATAGATATTTGATGTTGCTCTTTGTCACTTACTGAACAAAGTGAATTTTAACAGAAATGAGGTTGCAGTTGTATTTTTCCTGTGGCTAATCAAAAAGTTGACTGTCGGCTGTAAAATTCAAAACAAATGTAGCTTCATGTTAAAGAGAAAACAAGAAGAAGAAAAAACAATACAATATTAAGGAAAAATTTAAATTATATCTAATATAAATTATATCAAAATGTGATCCTTAATAGTCATATTAACTTTTGAAGAGTTAGCCTTGTAAGAATTCAGTATCAATAGAGGCACTCGTAGGCAAGAATCGCCCATAGCAGATGTGTTTGTACTGGAAATGGAGAGCAGTGGGAATTAACTAGAGGAAAGGAGGTGAAGTGCATGGCATAAAAGAACTGTTTCTCATATGCAGCCTTAAGAGAAATAAAACTGGATAAAAACAAGAAAGCTGAGTCAAATCTCCAGGCCTTCAAAAAAAAATTGTTGTCCGTTAGTGAAAAAAACTAATATGAGTTGTAACGTATTTTGCAGGTTTAGGATTTCTAGTCAGAAATCTTGGTGTTATCTGTTGATTATACCTAGGTTTTATTTCAAAAGGTTTCAGTAAAAACTTAAAAGGATTCCATTCCATTTGATTTCCGCAGTCAATATACAGAGCAATAGACAAATCTAATTAACTATATTTCCCTAAAAAAACATAAAATGAGTAATTCTGATCCCCTGGCATCTCTCTTAGCATTACTTCTACTTTCCCATTGTTGCAAAATACCGCGGTGTGCTATTAGTTACTTAAAATGTAACTATTGCAATTAATTTGTATATTTTTATTTCTAACCCTAATAGAAGTCTATATAAATATATAAATTGAGCTTGCATATTTTGACTTTTCTGAAATTTAATTTTTTAAATTTTTATATAAATGTTATTTTTTAAAATGGAGGTTTAATTGATATACACATTATATTAGCTTGAGGTACAACATTATGGTTCAATGTTTCAATGTATTGCAAAATGATCACCTAAGTGTAGTTAATATCCATCACGATGCATAGTTTCAAATTTTCTTGTGATGAAACTTCTAAGACTGAATCTCAGCAGCTTTCAGATAGGCAATACAATATTAACTACAGCTCCCATACTGTGCATTACGTCCCTATGACTTCCCAATTTTATAACTGGAAGTTTGGGCCTTTTGATTCTCTTCACTCATTTAACCACCTGCACCCCAACCTGGGCTGGCAACCATCAACCTGTTTTTGGTATCTATGTTCTTTTTTTTTTTTTTTTTTTTGATTCTACAAATGAGTGAGATCATATGGTACTTTCATACAGTATTTTTTGTCTTTATCTCTATGACTTATTTCACTTGGCATAAAGCTCTCAAGTTTCATCCATATTGTCTCAAATAGCAAGATTTCAATCTTTTTTTGTGGCTGAATAATATTCTATTTGATATATATGTATATAATTATCTATTTCATTATCCAATTTCTTCATCCATTTATCTGTCAATGGGTGGATTTTTTATTTAGATGTTCATAATTTACCTGGCATTTTATGGTGTAGCAGGAATAACAATAGTCTTGGTATTTGAAAACTTTGGTTCACATTACTGTGCCGTGTCATTATTGAAGCTCTGTGTTCAAGTGTCAATTCTTTCTTTTATAAAAGGAAGTTAATAAACTTTATACCCTTCTCCAAACTTTACTTCCTGTGTACATTTAAGATTCAGTACAGGTCTTTCTAACCTCAAATGCTACTCTCTAGTATAGGTAGTCAACTCAGAATGCTATTCTTTCTTTCCGTGTTTGAAAGAACCATTGAATCGAGGGGAACATATAAACAGATTTAGCTATTACTTTACTAACACACCAGTTTAAAGTTTCTATCAAAGAGCCATTTTATTGTATTCAGAGCAATGCTCCTAAACTTACTTATTTGACTAACAGTTGCAGAGAAACTTCTAGTATTTCACAGGTGTATCTGCCTCAAAAATATCTTCTGGCCCTGGCTGGTGTAGCTCAGTGGATTGAGCGCAGGCCTGTGAACCAAGGGATCGCGGTTCGATTTCCAGTCAGGACACATGACTGGGTTGCAGGCCAGTTCCCAGCAGGGGATGCACGAGAGGCAACCACACATTGATGTTTCTCTCCCTCTCTCCTTCCCTTCCTCTCTAAAGATAAATAAATAAATAAATAAATAAATAAATAAATAAATAAATAAATAAATAAAATCTTTAAAAAATATATCCTCTGTCCACACTGCCAGGTGATCAGACATTAGCACCTTCTCTGTCCCTGTGAGTGGCTATATGTTTATAAACACTCTAGTATGCGGGTAAATTTTAAACCAAATAAACTTTGATTTATTTATGGTACTGTTTACTTGATAACTAAATATTATATATATATATATATTTTATACCATTGATAGGATTTAACAGTTATAGTCCTTCCATATAGTTTGGAAAATACAACGATAACCAGGTCAAAAAGTACAGCTTTTGACTTTTACACCAAAGTTTTCAAGTGAATATTTTGTTTCACAACCTCTTTGGTTGAAATGATTAAAATTCAGTAAGTTCATATTATATAATATTTAGCAGGAAACTGCAAGGCAGAAGTTTCACTGTAAGGTTCAGGAAGTATATTTTCAGGTGTAGGATGTTTTTCTTCTTGACTGAGCCACTGTAGGTCCAGCTTAGATCCCAAGACACAAAGGGAACTTCTGTGTCTCCCAGGGGAAAAAATCAACAATGTAGATCTAAGCCACATCCAATTCTGAGGTGTATAAAGAGGGCAAAGTAATCTCACCATAAATTTTAGGGGTTTGTATTCACTTATTTTGGTAAGTTGAGGATTTGAATCAAAACAATCCCAGAGTAGACAGAAACGTGAATGACAAGAAATATGTACAACATGAATAGCTAGGGGTTAATATCCCTGACATCTTAGTGGATAAAAAGCTGCAAATAATGCACAAGCATAGACATATTTAAAATCTTATACTGGAAAATATAAAAAAGATTGATAAGACCCAGTGTCGCTGAAGATGTGAGACAAAATACTTCTCTCTGACTAGATGATGATGAGAGTAAAATTTGTTCTAATCTCTTTAGAAGACAATTTTTCAATGAAGATAAAACATGAAATAACCCTACAGTTTGACTCAGCAATTTACCAAACAATTTATCTTCAAGGTTTCCTTTACCAGAAACAACGTCCACAAACATATACATATGTGTGTGTGCATTTATGTACATTTATGTTGAACAAACACACAGATATATACATACATATAGATACAAGTCTATTTAACTTACTTACAAAATATAGTTCCCTACCTGTAAAATAGGGCTATTGATAGGTCTGGTATCATGGAGTTGTTTTTATTAAATGAGAAGACAGAATATATGTAGGCAATTTAGACAATGCAGGACACATAAAAAGTAATCAATTTGCTTTTGTTGTTATTATAAAAGCTTAAAAAATACACTTTTATTCTGTTTGGTCACAAAACTAGTCTGAAAAACACATTCTAAAACATACCAGAAGAATGGGAACGGGGAAAAGGGGGAGGTAGGAAGAGAATTGTCATGTCACTTGCTATGGGCGATGTTTGATACACTTTCGAAGAGGATTTGTGGGTTTTGTAAATTAATATGATGATACTGATGATGGTGGTAGAATGATGATTACAATCTAGAAATTCAGGAATTTTCCACTCAGAAATCACTTAATTTGACATTGGATGGAAAAGATTTGTTCCATTTAAAATCTTATCATTGGTCTGTAAAGAAAGATTCAATAGTAACCAGGACACAAGTTTCCCAGGAAGGATAGCTGTTGAAAATATTTCCCAGAATACTTTGGTTGCATTTAAGCAGTGGCGAACACATCTTAGAAGCAATGTCAAGGTTAATTAATTTGGTAAGCTTGATTTATCTCTGAAAGAATTCACCTAATAAGTTAGTTGTTCTGTGTAAGTCTGGAAGGATGTTCAAATAAAGAAAAAAATCTTCATGAAAAATCTCTAGTTCTCTTAAACTGGAAGCTGTGAGCGATGAGCAGGAACTCAAAATTGATCTTACCTGTGCTGGGGGAAAGCACTAATTTTTCATAATGCATGTCCTTGATGTTTAAAGTTGATGCTTTTCACGGTGCTGTTGCTGAATGTGAGTGAGCATGACAAAAAAGCTGACACAACCAGTGGTCTCCACAAGAAAGCTCCCACGCAATGATCTTCCTTGCAGTGGGTAGCGGTGATCACTATTTACCACGCTGCCCCTTAAACTCGTCATTATGTGTCTCTAAATAACTAATTCCATTTTGAATTTTGTTTGAAAAAGTGTTTTCTTTTCGTGTCTCTTTGTGCATTAATGAAGGCTGTCTTTTTTTAAAGAAATTTTTAATATTTTATTTATTTATCTTTAGGGGGGAAGGGAAGGAGAGAGAGAGAGGGAGACAAATATCAATGTATGGTTGCCTCCTGTGTGTCCCTTGCCAGGAACTGGACTGCAACCCAGGCATGTGCCCTGACTGGGAATCGAACCATGATCCTTTGGCTCACAGGCCTGCACTCAATCCACTTAGCTACACCAGCCAGGGCAAAGGTTGCCTTTTTATCAATGTGTCTTTCAAACTGGTTTATACTTAGACTCTTCTCACCATTGTAGGTCACCTAGTGATTCAGTTCCCAGGGTCCCCAGCTGGCATGCATGTTTCCTGACTTGGACCTTTCCGAAGATTTGTGTGGTGCCATCATCACTAGAATATCTACTTTAACCTACAGGCCAAATCTTACTACTGATCCGATATTAACAACAGAGAATTCTTACAGGAAAGTACTGAAGAATAGGTTGGTAAACCTATCACTAAGGCAATAAAGAAGAAAAAAATTGGAGTGTAGGGTAATAATAAGCTAAACTTGCATCCTAGAAAGATTTTCTCCAACTTGTTTTGTATTGTACTTTCTTCTGCTCAGTCTCTATCATTCTGATTCCATCCACTTATTTTCTTCCATACATTTTTTTTTCCAATTTCTGATTCAGAAATTGGAAATTTCTGACTGGTGACATCTTGTCCCATGGCTAATATTGTAATAATTTTATCTTTCATTTGTATGCATTGTGTCATTTCAATGGTATTTTAAAGGGGATAGAAAATAAATATGTTTACTCACTCATGCCTCTTTTTCTGAAAATATCAATCTATCTCATTAAATCTGCCGTCACATAGGGGTTTATAAATGATGGCAACTGGTACAGAGGATAGTGATGAAAATGTGTACACATTTCATTTTCATACACTAGATCAAAATTCTGATTTCAGATGCGAATTGGGAAATCCATCAAGCAAACAAACATAAAAATTATACTGAAACTAATAGTACATTTCATCTCCAAAAAACATTTCCTCGTTTTTCGAGAGTGAGAACCATACAGCATTTCATTCAAAGACTGCCTTCGTTTGCGTGTAGGAGTTTTTGGTGGCAGGCTGGATGGAAGGATGTGCTCCACCTGGGGTGGAGCAGGAACAGCAGCCAGGAACCGGGGTCCCTCCCTGCTTTCCAGTGTGTTCACAGGCAGCAATCACTCCCATTATTCCTGCCAGCATCCGATTTTCTTTTAAAGTAGTAAATTCATTATGTTCACCAATGAACTGAAAAGCTAGAAGACACAATATTAAGAAGCTTCTACCCATCCATCTTGATATTTCTACAGGTATATAATTTATAAATGTATTTTTAAAAATATCTGAGTGTGAAATGTAGTCTTTTTACTGCATTGATATATTTTATTGTTTATTTTCCTTTGTTTAACTTTATATTTAATATATATTACTTTACTACATTAATTAAATTTTGCTATAATTATTAGACATATCTGAGATTTTGTCATCAGAGGATTTCGTTATAATTCACATTCCAGCTTTTTTCCCTTTGTAAGTCTAGGTGCCAATATTTTAGTCATACTTTATTTTTCCTTGAATTATTCAAATATTGAGCTCTTTCTTAATTTTTGAAGTTACTTAATGAGTGACACTTCATATATGACAATTTTTAAATGTTGAACTGAAATAATTAACTGGACATTAATGTTTATAAAGTGAATTGAATAGGAATTTGCATATGAGTAAAACCACTAAATTTGATTCATCACTGACATATAAAATAATAAAAAACAACTCTTCTTTATATGTTGATTTAATATCTATTATGCTGTTCAACAACAATACAAAATTTTTCAGTTTTTCTCTTTTGGGTTGACATTACAAGCATCAGAGTTCATCTTACACTACACTGTAGATAAAGAATCCCAAAAATATGAATCTGGGAGCTTATAACTATCCCCTTTCTCTCCCTTTTTGAGACTGAAAGAGAAAATATTGATTCCTACCATAAACCCACTATTTGAACCAAAAGAGGAAGAATCCTAGGTTCTTACCCTTTGGAATATAAACAGTTGTCTCTAGGGGGGATAGCAATGGTGTGTCACCAAATTTACAACCCAGGGTTATTTATGTTTTTGAAATTTAACCACTTATCTCAAGGAAGGTACATCTTTTCAGAGTTTTTCCTGCATAGGCTTGTCTGTTAACTCAGGTCCCAAGTTTTAGTCAGACTTGCCCACAATGTCTGACAGCATAAAATGTCGTATCTACATAACTGTAGATAGAAATGCCAAA
This sequence comes from Anoura caudifer, assembly GCA_004027475.1. NCBI lineage: Eukaryota > Metazoa > Chordata > Mammalia > Chiroptera > Phyllostomidae > Anoura > Anoura caudifer. Next base: position 304,950 of record PVKU01000967.1, read on the forward strand.
TATCTCAGTGCAATGTATCAGTATAAAACCATATTCTCTACAGTCCCACAAGGGGACTGTTGGTTTTTGTTCTTTTGCTTTGCTTTTGTGTGCTTTCTTAAGATGACACTAGAACATGTGATGGAAATGCCCACTGAAGAGAGAGAAACTGTTAATTCATGAGAGCATTGGATCAGTTGCTAGAGCAAATTTCTGCAGGAGTCAAGAGTTAACAGGTTACAGAACAAATGTGGAGGAGCTGGACAAGGTAAAGCAGACGATGTTGTTCCATCCATCACACCAGAAGAGAAGAAAGAAAATACAGGTAGGAATACTAGCAACTTAGTATATTTCATGATGAGAAAACAAAGGGGTTCCTCTATGATTGCTTATTCTCTTAATGAAGTGTGTTGCAAGTTTATTAGCTAAGAGATGGGATGGGTTGAGAGTGTGTGTATGTTGGAGGTTTAGGGTTAGGTGGGAGACCTAAAATGTCTATCTTGAGGATTAGCAGTATGACTTTACTGGGGAAATATAGTTGGCAAGTAGTTAGAATAAACATACAGTTGGATTTTTTTGCAAATGAATCATTTTTAAAAAATAATAGAATTTAAGGATGTATGATGGTTAATTTTGTGTGTCAACCTGATGAGGTTATAGTGCCCAGTTCTTCTGTCAAACACTAGTCTGGGTGTTCCTATGAAGGTATTGCGTAGATGTCATTAACATTTAAGATTGGTTTAAGTACAGATTATAGTCAATTATGTGAGTGGGCCTCATCAAATCAATTGAAGGCCTAAAAAGGAAAATCTAAGGTTTTCTCCTGAGGAAGAAATTGTACCTTAAGATTCTGACGTAGAAATCCTGCCTGAGTTTCCAGCCTTCTGACCTGCCCTACAGATTTCAGACTTGCCAGAGGCAACAACCAATGGATCATGTTAGTCAGTTCCTATATAAAAAAAATCTCTTGCTGGTTATGTTCTTCTGTAAAACTTTGACCCATACAAGGTGCTTTCATGTGAGTTAACTTCATACAAGTTACGAACTCTGAATTGGGTAAAGATACATATGACAAGATAGGACAGGGATAGATTTAATAAAACAGGGAGGCCAGTGGGTCACCCTCAACACAGCTATCGAAGAAGAGCTGGGTGACATGAAAGTTTTGAAGGATTTCCAGCATTTGCTGATAATAAACTGAGTATCAGGAGGTAAGATGAAGAGTGTTTGAGGCAAGAAAGAAAAGGAAATTTAATGGTATTGTGAGGTATAAAACATGACATAGAAATATTCTGGGTGATTAGAAGGCCAGAGTTTCTAGTATTGAATGAAGAAAATAGGCATATGGAGAATAATGGAACTATCTTACAATGGTGTGGGTGTTAAGTTTAAGCTGTTTTCTGTGCATTTCACTGGAAGTTATGGGGAACCTAAGCAATTCATACCTCCTGTGGGGTAGTTGAGTCCATTGGAACAACAACAACAACAAGAATAACAGAAGACCAAGAACAGCTAATATATCTATACTATGTACTATGTTGGAATAATAATAATAATACATAAGAAGAAGACAAAAAGCAGCTAATATTGCTATACTATATGCAGTTCAAAGCACTTTGTATATGTTATCTATTTAATTCACTCATTGAAGCTATTTGGTGAAATAATTTATCTATAGTTTATACTGAGAAGTAACTTTTTCAAGGTGACACAGATAATAATATGACCTTGGACAAAAATCCCTATTTCTCTGCCTCTGTTTTATCATCTTTATTTTTAAGGAGATAAATAAATGGCATAGTGGACTAGATGAACTCATCAAAGCTAAAGACACCTAAATAGTTTTTTCAAAGTACAGACCTGACCAGAACTCACTTCCAGTGTTAGAGAAATAGAGATCAGTATGGACAGTAAGGAATATAATCTTATAATATAGCTAATAAATGGGATCCTGTCTAAATGTAGACACGCTCTGCTGTATGCGCACACACAGGTTCACAACTGCATCAGTCATGGACCTCGGAGGAAACAGATGACACACATAAATAAGGTAATTGAAAGAAATTTAATTAAGGAAAAACACAGTTATTTACATACAAAGCTGTTGGCAGACCGAAGGGAGACCAGTGAGACAGTGAAACACACGCTACCAGCAACAGTGTGGTGGCGTTATTGCCATGCCAAGGCCTGAAGAAAGAAAAGTGAAGGAGCGATGACCAGCATACAGAGACAGTTCTGCAGGAGCTGGGCCTTCGGTAGAGGGAAGCCGTCAACCTGTGGCTCTGGCCATTCTCTTCCCTACATTAAAGAGTCACTCCTATTGGTGGACTCAGATTGAAAGACAGAGAGCATGGGTGGCCCATGGTGAAGCCCACAACGATCAGCCCTCCAAGGACACGCAGAGCAGGGTGGAAAGAGAGTAGTTTGGAGAAACAAACAGGGACTCTCCAGCACACTGAAACTCCAAGCGGAATCCACAGTGCAAGTATCCATAGATCCAGGCTATGCATGTAACCCTACATTCCCAAAGTCCCGTATGTGAGGGAAAGACCAGAATGTCTTGAAGGATAAAACATTCATACACAAAGCCATGGAAAAGTATGTGACCCTTTTGTTTTCTGTTTTTACGACTATAATTTTTTACCTGCCTTAAGGGTTTTATCCTCTAAAAGCCACTTCCCACAAAGACTAAGAAGTTAGAGACACTCACCCAGTTTGCAGTTACACAGTGACAAAAGGCAATGATCTCTCCATTGCCATGCAGCTTCCACCAGAATAACGATGTCCCCCGGATCTTTGGCTTCTCCCAGCAAGTTAATCTCACCTGAGGTCCTTTCATTTCCATCTCTACGAAAATATCTTTCTTATCCTCCTTTTTTCCTACTTCTTCACTTTTGATAGAGTACCTTACTCTACTTTTTGCCTTTTTCCTGCATTGCCCTCTTGAACCTAACTGAATCTCATTAGTCTTTTATTAATGATTGCTTCCTGCAAATAAACATGTTCAGGTCCTGCAAAACTGACCCTAATTTCCTAATCGGCTACCTCTTCAAATTTCTGTCTTGAGCATTTCACTAGCATCTTTAAAATCTTGATAAATTTACAACTTAAATGATTTCTCCCTTAGTTCCTTAGCCCCTTTCAATCTGAATTCCGCCTGTGCAGTTCCTGAGGCTGTTTCCTTTGAAATAACTAGGGATTTAGGAAAATTGATCTCCAAAGTTTTTTTCCTTTAGTATTCATGCCCTGCAACCTATCTACAGAATTTATTTTGTTATCAAGAGAGCCTTTATTGAAATATTTCCCCCTTTTCTTCCAGTAACACAACAGCGTACTGCTCTGATTCCATTAATTCTCTCATTTCAATTTACCTGTCCCTTTTGTTGTGTTCTATTCCTGTTTCCCTCTAAAAAGTGTAAGAGTTATCCATATTTGTACTTCATTCTCAATTCTAACTGCATATTTTTCTTAGCTGTTTTCAGTGATCTCTACATTCAACTGTCATCTCTATAATCGAAATATCTTTAGTCACTTTTTGTCCTCCTAATCGTCATTTTTGCATTTAAAGGACCTATATAGGAAAATTCTATACCTGTTTGCTAAAGCATGTCCTCATGATTATACATTCCACACACTATATACCGGCAACATTTTCTGCAGCCAAGCATTTCTTCTACTCTTGGAAAATCATCATGTATATGTCAGTGTTAAAAGTGCAGAATCTTGTAAAATAAATCACTTTAGTCAGTCAGATATTCTAACAATAGTTTCACCAGAGTCCATCATACTTAATTTTTTTCTCATAAAAGCTTACTAATTACCACCAGAAATTTGGCTTCCCAGAAAAAAATCCAGAGGATGGTATTCCAAGTGAAATTCTAAATTCAATAAGTCCCTAACAGAACTAATGACATGCCTTCCAGTGGCTCCAGGAAGCTTCCAGTACCTTGTTGCAAAATGTTGGAGTTATTATCTTTTCTGCTGCTTCCAATAGTCTCTATATCTAATCACTCAACAAAATTGGTTGGTTCAATTAAAACAATGCTTCATATAGTTTTTCCTTTTCCTTACCATTTTCATGCATATTATCCTATATCACAGACTCCTTTTATCTCTCAAACAAAATTTCAGAACAGCATTTCTAGTTAGTTTTCTCATTTTCCTTAGCATAAACTATGATGTTATCATTTTCCCATTTAAAATCTTCACTGATACAATTACTCCAATAAGGGCATAGATATCTCTCTTTCTGACATTTATAACAAATCTTCCAATACATGATTCTAATTGCTTGATAGAAAATGAATTTGTTTTTCATGGGAGTGTTACACTAGTTAGCTATTTAGGACACTTCAAACCATGAAATATTTTGATGATCTTGAATAGATTTTCTTATTCACTAAAATTTTGGGGTGTTCAGTATGTGCCTGGCTTAATGACATTTAATGGGAATACACAAAGATAAAGGAACCGGTATCAGGGCAATGTACTTGTACGTCTGTGAGCATTTGTGTGCACACACACCTGTTCTCACCATGTCATGCTGGTTCTCAGGTTACTCTGGTGGAGAATTTGCTCAATGGAGGCTACCAAGAATTGTAAAATAAGGTAAAAATCCCATGTAAAGGCAACCCATATTAAATAAAACATGGCATATGTATATGACTATGGTTATAAACTATATAAAACTTGGATTAAGACGTTTATGCAGAACATGTATGTTGTGCTCACTCTCCCCGGTCTCATGAATACCTGCTCCCCCCCACATGCTAATATATGCACAAATTCATTGTCTGGGTGAGTCCTATTCATTGTTCAACTTTTTGGCTCCCCCAAGTCTGTGTTTGATCAGCTGCTATAATGCAGTGGTTTAGACTTCATGATCTGAAATCACACGGCATGGATTCAAGTTCTGACTCTCCTGATTATCAATCTTTCTTTAAGTAATAAAATATGTTTTAAAAATATTCTCACTTCAGAAATTGTGGCAAATATTTTTACTTTAGGAGTGCTTGTGAAAATTAACGTATCTAGTATATAATAAGTACTCAGTTAATGTTACCGATTATTAGTGTTTATTATCATTTCTCAGACTATTATCTCAAAGAGACATTGACTTTGTTTTGTTAATTCGTGCATTTCATCTGTAGTTAAGATAGCCTACAAATTCCTTTAAGACAGTGTATTAGTTTTCTGTTGCTGCTGTAACAAATTACCACATATTTCTTGGTTTAAAAACAACAGAAATTATCTATTACATAATATACAATACTATTATACAATTATATATAATATAATATGTAATGTATGTGTTATATTATATTGGTATAATATTATATAAATATAATTTCTGAAAGGCAGAAGTTCAAAATGGGACTTACTCCATTTAAATCATGATGTTAGGAAAACCACATTTCTTCTGGAGGCTCCAGGGCAGAACCTGCCTTTTGCACCTTCTGGAGGTCACTTGCATGCCTTACCTCATGGCCCTTTCCTTTACCTTCAGAGCCACCAGAGTAATAATTTCAAATTTCTCCTTCTGAGTAGGACTCCTTTCATTCATAAGAATCCCTGTGATTACATTAGGACCCCCTGAATAATTCAGGATAATCCTGTCTCATAGCCTTTAACTTAATCACATCTTCAAAATTCTTTTCACTGAGTTAAATATTCACAGGTTTCAAGGATTAGGAAGATGTCCTTGGTGTCTACCATGGGTAGGTTCTGTAGGTTTTGTTTTAGTCTATTTCAGTTTCTACAGTATTTAGTGTATATCTTCTGCATTTGTAGGGTATAATGAATGTCTGCTGAGTAGATAAATCAATAAATGGAAGTATCAATGAGTTAATAATAGTAAATTTAAAAATTACTTTGATTTCCTACTCTGCTGCTGATACTACTTATTCAGACCAGAACTTCTTGAACTCCATTACATTATCCATCAACACATAGAGGATTTATCTGTCTGTTGTAAAATGGCTTGCTTATGTATTATATACCAGTTTGGAATGTACCTCCAACAAGAGGTGTGCTCTCAGGACATTCTCACATCGTCTTCTTAACCTGACTCTCATTCGCTGGTAATGTACTGTAGTTGCAGTGGGAAGATTGTTTTGGATGAGTGACATGTGTCAGGAATGTTTCTTTGAGTACAGTGAGTTCTGGAGTTTGTACCATGAAGTTAGTACCATGCTTAGAAAAAGTTCTTAGTTGTGATTTTAATTGGAACACAATTTTGCTTTGCAGAATGCCAGAAGTTTTTCTTTTTCTGTATTAACTAAAAGAAGACACTTACCTTTATATCCATGAAGACTTAATAGAATATGTTGATAAACTTAGCATAGATGCCAGTTACTTATATAGATTGTACTGTTTCTGTATACGTTAAAATCCTGCTTTAAGCTACAGTGAAACAGCTTTGCATTTGAATGTTTTTATTTGTAAACTGCTCAGAGCTGTTATTCAATATTCAGTTTTAAAGGTTTTGCAAAGCTCAGTGGAATTTAGTTTATACATTTAAACTTTAATCATGGCAAAGCAGTCCATGGATTAAAATTTATCGCTTCAAAATAGAACCATGAAATGACAAAAATGTTTATATTGTGATTGAAATATGAGTATTTACACAATTATTACATTTCATTAACTTTCTGTTAGCAGCACCAATAGAGTTTTCAGTGCTGTGATTCTGTGTTTATTTGTGTTACAGACTGTCGTAACCTAAGGTTGTCGTCTCAACCTGCCTCAGGCAGAAAATTCTGTGCGTGACATTTTTTGTCATCTATGTTTCCTTCATAGATAAGTTTTAAATTATAACATTTGTAATCAATTACACATATTGCTTAAAAAAGCTCCCTACTTTATGCTATAAATTTTGATATTTTCTGAGAGACTGAACTAAATAAGAAATATCTGCAGTGGACATTTTACCAATCTTCAAGCCCGTCTGTAGAATACCTTATTTGAAATTTAGACATTTCAGAAAATATCTAATTTATAATTACAAAGAAAAAGTACTGATAAATGTAGGAGAGCTAGATATGTGTTTTGTTTTATTTTTGTTTCAGTTAATGGCTACTGAAAAAATAATAGAGTAATAGAAGTGCCAAAGATATTGATAAGTGGACCCAGGGGCTAATCTTAAATTCCTAAAACAAAACGACAAAAAAGTGTTGAAAAATTGTGGAAAGTACCCTAAGGTGAGACATTCTGGGGACTGGCACTAGTACAGAACAGAAAGAAAGAATCTGTATATCTAACAAACAAAGTATTTTATTTAAATCAGATGGAACTTACTAGAATGAATGAACGCCACAATTTTCTTCACACAGTCCCAGTTTGTATCTGTTGCCTCATGTAATTATTTATAGCTGCCCCTGATGCTCTCAAAAGTGTCCAAGTTAGAGTGATAAATGATGTAATCACATAAAAATTATAGGCCTAATACTTTAGACCCCAGAGGACATTTACTACTGAGAAAAAATTGCTCCCTGAACTAAAAAGATTGCCAGAATTTGAGCAACTTTTCCTATTTTATTTGAATAAGAAGTCATGAAATTTGAAGTCCAATCTTTGAAAACTGATGTATTTGATGTGTATATTGCTTGGTCCAATCTGTGACAGTTTCATTAAATTGGTGTAATTTTCTTTGGCAGAAAAGTGATTGTATCTAATTTCAGAGCCAAAGCTCTTGAGAACACTAAGCTAACAATTGCAATATGAGAAGCTTATCAACTATTTAAATTTTATGTTAAGGATTTATTGTGCTTAATGGATTTTTTCAAGATTCTGTAATTCTGTAGGAGAATGAAATATGAGACATTTACTTATAAATTACTCTTGTGAAAGAATAGTACAAACCTCAATATCAAAACAATGATATACCTGCATTTGCTTAACATTAATATTTCTGTTTTGATGTGCTTATCATCATTTAGTAATATGTAGAGCTTCTTATTAAATGACCTTAATGAATTAATTAATATTAATAGAAATAAAATTAAAACAGATGAATCCAATATTTTTGTTTTGTATCTGCATTATATTTTAATACAATGGACTTTGCAGAAAAGAAGGATAGAAGGCATGATTTTTGCTCCAGCAGAAATCATCATGGCAATGGTTTGTGCCACAAAAATAACAATCATTATCAGACTTTATAATAGCACCAAAGTCCTGGCAGAAAACAGAGGTAAGGTTCAAGTTGAGTATTTCGAGGAAAGTTTAATAAAGGAGCTTTTTTCAAAAATGTGTAAGGAAAGTGCTCCAAGTACAGAGAAACCACAAGGGCTAACGCAACACTGAGGCTGGTAACAAAAGACCTATTATGACCACTGGCCCCACCCCCCCACCCCCGGGAGGCACCCACAGTGATACAGGTAGCTAGACTTCACTTCTCCTTCCCCTTCTAGTCTACTGCTGGTGCTCCCCATTGGCCAGAGTCAACGGGGCAAGAATGATAAGAGAGAACACTGAATGAGTCCCTATAGACTTCAGCCTTCCAAGGCAGAGATCATGGTGGGAAGAATGCAGAGTAGTTCTTGAGAGTGAAATATAACACAGCCATCATCATCCTCATGCCTAAATTTTTTTAACTTACCTGCTATATGGCAAGGACTGATTATATATTGTTTAACTTAAGCTGTACAATAATGACATGAAATGATATGTTTACTCCTCATTTTACAGATAAAACTCAAACAATTTAAGTAAATCTCTAATGGTTATGTATCAACTAAATGAAAGAATTTTCATAAAACCCAAATCTATTTAAATACTCTAATTATGTTCTTCATCACAGTATTTTTCCTTAAGATAATTGCTTTTGAAATATTGGACATGGATTGCTAGTAAAAGGAACAATAGAGGAATCATATAAGGAAGGATACTATCCAAAGTATGATATGATAAATTGTGATATATAGAACATGAGAGCTAGTGTGGCTAACAGAAAATGACATATAGTGAGTGTGTATTGAGCTTGAGTTTGTATAATGTTTTCTAACATTGGTTCTCCCACTGAAATCGACTTAAAAAATCAAGGAATATAAAGCTAGTTAAAAACAAAACAAAACAAACAAAAAAAGAACACCTTATGAGACTAATGCAGAATCTCTTACTCCAAAATCACAATTAATCAAACTAGAAGATAGAAGAAGACATTGAGGAGACCTGCGTGACTAGGGCTTGTATGACAGGAAGCAGTAGGAGACAGTATAACTGCTTCCTATCACACAACCCCTAGATGTTCTTCTCTGGTGGAAAAACCAAGTGTTGAAGAGGCAATGCACACTAAATACTCTTCCTCTAAAGCTGTAGTTCTTGGAATTACATATGCGAAACTCAAAACTCCTAAAATATTTCCCTCTACTTAAGAATGTGGCAAGCAATGGCCTCTCTGAATCTCCATCACTAAAATTTCCTAAATGGTTTTCCATTTGTTGCTGTGTTTAGAATATTTGCTTAGGATATGTTGGAGAAGACAGTTACAACATATGAGAAGTACAAGAATATTTCCTAATCAGTCATTGATACACGCAAGGTCTGGCTCCCCTTTTCTCTAACACTGTTAGTCACATGCTGTCCTTGGATGACTGGTATCCTTTGTGTTTCCTGCTGCAGAGCTGCATTCTCTAAAAACAAGTTGGCTTTTTAAAAAAATATTGTACCTTATTTCTAAAAAATATTTTATGTTTTTCAATGGATATATATTTTTATATTTTATCAAATAACTGACATGTATTTAACTCATTATATGTAAGACATTGTTCAATGATTTATTTTATTTTTTTAACTTTTTAATTGTTGTTCAAGTACAGTTGTCTCTATTTTCTCCCTGCAACTCCCCACTACTCCAGCCACCCCCACTTCCCACCCTTGATCCTATCTCTCTTTGGTTTTGTCCACGTGTCCTTTATACATGTTCCTGAAAACCCTTCCCCTTTCCCGCAATAATCCCCCCAACATCCCCTCTGGTTATTGTCAGTTTGTTCTTAATTTCAATGTCTCTGGTTCTATTTTGCTTGCTTGTTTGTTTTGCTGATTAGGTTCCACTTATAGGTGAGATCATATGGTATTTGTCTTTTACCACCTGGCTTGTTTCACTTAAGCCAATGAATTTTTTATGTATTAGCTTTCATATGTATTAACAATCCCAAACATCTTCAATTTGCAGATGAGGAACAGCTCTGGCACAGACATGGCAAATTGTTGAAAAGCATCCTGTCAGTAAATGTTGGACATGGCATTAAGACACATTATCTATGGATTCAGAAATATTCTCTTTAACATTTTATAAAAGCCTAAGATAAACCTTCAACAAGGCTTCACATTGCTACGGGGTATGGATGAGGCCCTAACTTCTACTTCTTTGTGCCAGGCGTACTTGGCCAGCTATAGATGGGCTGGCTCAAATTGAATTCTATAGTCAGGCTAAAGGAGGGAACCATGAAGTAGCTAGACAACTTTGGATTCATATGGCTTAGCCACAGCCTCTTCGGCATCACTCTCCGTTCTTTGAGACCAAATTGGCCCTGGATTTTTTAATTAGTTAAGCTCCGATTAGAGCTTAATTTTCTATGGCTCCCCTTGTGGGTTTATCCATAAAATGTGTTCACTAACAAAAAATTATTAGTGATGACCTGTGTATTAAAATAAAATGCCACTTTTATGACTTGAAGCAGAGAAGCAACTTAAAGAAATTATTGCCAACTAATAAAGCTGCATTAATGTTCTGGGTCTGGAGTGCTTTGAATCTCAGAGTCAGATTTGCTTAAGAATTGAGAAGAAACTGGATTGATTTGAGAAGAGTGCTTCAGTCTAATAATCAGGATAGAAACAGTATAGAAATAAAAACAAAATTAAGCAAGTCAGGCTGACTGAATTGGAGGAGGAGAGGTATTCTTAAGAAAAAGGTTGCGATCTTAGAGGACAGATTAGATATAACTCAAGGGAAAATGAGATCTTGAAGGTCAGGCCAAACTGATAAGTACTGGTATATAACTGCTCTTTAACAGGCCATGAAAAGAAAGAAGTATTTTAAATGCTATTGAGAAAAAGTGACTGACACCCAAAGAAATTTAACAGGGAAAAGTAAAATATGCCAGAGTAGATAAAATTACACCTCCAAAGGAAATCTTTTGAGAGAGAATCCTGAGAGCTATGGTTTAGGGGTTGATAATAAAAAATATCGGAGAATCACTCATTAAAATTATTACAGACATACTTAGAGGTTAAAATTTCTAGACATATTTGAGGGAGAAAGGCCTGAATGTTAGAACATAGCCCTTATAGGTGGGTTGGTGGCGTTATGGGTACACTGGTGGAATATGCCCAAGCTAAAAGAAGACACAGCAGGGGAATTAATGACAGATAAAGACTATGTCTGGAAGAGTGTTCAGCTGAATAGAAAATACCTCGTAGCTAGAATTATACAATTCAGGAAACTAAAAGTAAACTACATTTATTAGATGTGTGTGGCATTGAATGATGGTAACTACTGAAGCTCTAAAAGAATTATGCTCATTTCATTGAGAGACTTCAGGGACAGTCACCAGAAGGATCCCAGCTGTATCCAGATGTTGAAGTACTCTCTGAGACATGTAACTTAGAGAACTTAGGGTGTGCACTTTGTTTTTTTTCTTCCTCCCATGTTCTCCCTCCAAGTGCTAACATGGCTCACCTCTCAGTTCACCTACCTGAAATCATGCTTAAATGCACCTTTTTAGTGAGGCTTTCTCTAATCATTCTGCTTAAAACTATCATCTGTAGCCTCCCCAGCTCCAAACTCACTGTTCTCTTTATTCTGTGTATTTTTTTTCCAATAGCACATTCAAACATTTCATATAACTTATCTAATGTATTATTAATGGTTTGCCTTATGTCATATTCTCTACAATGTCATGAGAGTGTGGATATGATATGTTTTATTCACGAATGTGTCCTAAGAATTTAGAAAAGTGTCTGTCACACAGAAAATGCTCAATAAATATTTGCTTAATGAATAAATGCAGTACTTACGTCACTTGGAAAACTAAGGCAAGTTCTGGGGCTCAGCAGGAACCACACAATTCAGAGAGGAAAATTCTAGCTTCTACCATGCATCAAGAATCCCTTCAACAAAGAAAGAACAGATTAAGAGAATTTGGAAAATGGTTTTAGGATATAAATTAAGACTTTGGGGCTTTAATCAGTAATTCACAAGTAGGAGAGATTTTCATTTTGAACTTCAATTCACTGAATTTTTAATGTCATTAAAAGGAGGTTTAATCTTTGAATTTTAATTTCTCCCCCCAAAATTAATAAAAGCTTTGTGTTAAATTTGGAGGCATTTCTGTATTTTGTATGTATTGTTGATGTAAATTTGTACATCTCACTAAAGTATTTTAATATTATTTGTATTTATTGAATTTGTTCTAATTGATTTAGAATATCGAATAATGAGGCTGCTCTTATTCTGTCATGAAAATAGAACAAGAAGGGAATTTTTACTTGACAGTGTGGAGTGACCTTGCAGTTAGTTTAATGAATGTATTGCTTTATTTCAGAATTTTTAGAAGGCAACATCTAAACTGAATACTGATGGTTTCAGAAAAACACCCAAAGGAACATTTGCAAACGTTTGTAGAAAGGGACTGATGAAATGTGTAGTACTACTCAGATGAGCTGTCAATCACTTGGGCCAGAGGAAACACATCAAGTTCTGTAACCACGGGTTCATTGTTAAGCCCAATATAAGGGGGAAAAACAACTAGGAGAGGATAAGGGAACACTTTCTCACCACGCCTGATATTTTCTTCCTCTTTTCCCCTTCACTCACTCCTTCCTAGGCATGTGTAGTAAATTGTCCTATTGATAAATTTGGGAATAACTGGACATACTGAGCTCAGCTTCTACCTTCTCTCTTAGAAGATAACCAGCCCACAGAGAGCATGATACTTCTCTGCTCCTGCTCATGGGAGGACTTTTCAGGTCTAGCCTGGCAATGGCTCTTTGGGTAAATTTGCCTCATTTGGGGATCTAGCTGGGAGTCCCATTCTACGCTAAACTAAGCTACATGCCTTCATTAATAAGAAAGATAATATATTAGCCTCCATTGTTACTCTTTGTTATCTAGACTAAAGCAGTCAAGAGTCTGCTTTTTATGGCCCCTTTCTGCCCCTCTTAGCAAACCCAACAGAAAGTTTCTTGCTGATATCTACTTGGGTGAGAGCTCCTCATTTTAAGACTTATGGTGGTAAAGAAATGTTTTCTGTTTTTTTTTTTTTTCCCCATCTTTTTCTTCTTTATCCTGTATTACATCCTCAGAATATCTTGGATCTTACTTGTTTCATCCTTTTTGTCCTCTGGCACAGTCTTTTGTCTCCAGCCACTCCAAGCCCGTTCACTGAGCTGATCCCTCTCTCCATGAAGGCCAGGTTTGAGACAGGCTGCTCTACTCCTTCAAAGATGGTTTTGTTGGTACTGAAAGTATAAACAAAAGCTTTTCACTTGATGGTCTTGTACTGACATAATGGGATCCTAACTCAACAAAGGAAGATGAAAATTTTTATTTCCTAAAGTAATTTAAATGTACTCTTTTTAAGCCTTTCTTCCTGACAATCCTCACAACCCCTTAGAGAAGACTGCATTTCTACACATTAAAAAGAATGTATACCCCTGAAACTATTTTCTTGTCCTTGTACAATGCTCTATTTCCGTACCTATTATTTTGCAGTATTATCTGCTTTGGGCCTTCAGGTAATGTAATTCATGAAAGGATTTGTACTTCTCTACTAGAGGTCATCTGAAAGTATTTGGTAATACAGGTTGGTTGTCAAAATGACTAGGGAATTGTACTGGCTATTTTTGGTGGGCTGGAGGATGCTAATTAGACAACAAGAGATATACTCCTATCCACATGTCAAAAGCACCTCATTAATTAAAATGGAGAAGTTTATTTCAAGTTTGGGTTGTTCTGAGCAGTGCTGAGATAATCATTGTGCATGTCTTTTCTTGCCTCTGTGCGCAATAATGAAATGGCTGGGATGTATAGACTATGCTTTTGTATATATCATCAGTCAGTTTTCCCAAGGGGTTGTATAATATTTATATCTTCATGAGTAGTGTTTGAGTATTCCAGTAACTCTACACGCTTGTTACCACTTAAAAATTTATTATTTTTATTTGTATTTAGATTTAGCTGCATTGTACGGTGTACAGTGTTATTCTGGCTTGAATTTTCTTAATCGTGACTACTATGGTTGAAAAAGTTTTCACATATTTTGGGGGAATTTCCTCCAACTGTGTTTTGAAATTCCTATTCAAAATTCTCCTACTTTATTTCCTGCCTTTTTACTCTATAAATTGCATTGTGTGATGAACCAAAAGTTAACAACTTACTAGTTTATTTTTTTATCTTTCAGATGAAAGTATTTTAGTATTTATTATTAAAATACACTCAAATATTTTTTAAAGCTTACTTTGTGACTTTCTCTTTGACTCATGGGTTATTCATTTATTGATTGATTGTGTTTTTTCCATGACCATTTACCCCCGCCTTCCCCACCTCCACCTGCCCCGGCAATCACCACATTGCTGTCTGCATCCGTGAGTTTTCTCACTCTTTTTCTCTTTGGCTTGATCCCTCCACCCCTGTAACTATGCTCCCCCCAAGCTGTCAGCCTGCTGTCTATCTGTGAGTATGTCTATTTTGCTTGTTAATTCAGTTTGCTTATTAGATTCCACATATGAGTGAAATCATATGGTGATTATCTTTCTCTTCATGGGTTATTTAGAAGTGAGTCACTTAGTTTCAGTACCTTTGGGGAATTTCCATATATCTTTCTTTTAATAATTTATAGTTTACTCTCTGGGGATCAGAGAAAATACTTTAATTCTTAATTTTTTTCATTTATTTTTTCCAGTTTAATTGAGGTATAATTAAAAAATAAAATTGTATTAAAGTATAGAAAATTATTATTTGATATATGTACATATTTGGAATGATTGGCAGAGTAAAATTAACACATCCTTGACTTCACGTAGTTTACCTTTATTGTTATGTGTGGTGAAAATGCTTACGACCTGCCCTCAGTATGTTAAAGCCTGTAACAGAACAGTACTGCCTGTACTCACCGTGCTGTACGTCACCTCCAGAACTTACCATCTTATAACCGGAAGTTTGTACACTTCTACCAGCATGTCCTTGTTTCCCCAAGTCTAGCTTCTGTTAACTGCTTGTCTACTCTCTGAGTTCATTTTTTTTCAATTACACATATAAATGAGATCTTTTTATCTTTGTCTGCATGGCTTAGCATGATGTCCTCCAGGTCCATGAATAGAATGATTTTCTTCCTTTTCTGGACTGACTAATATCCCGTTATATATACGTATATCTCCTACGAGGAACACTGAGGTTGTTGCCATGTCTCGGCGATGGTGACGTTGCTGCAGCGCATAGGGGGTGCAGATATCTCTTCAGAACACTGATTTTGTGTCACTGGGTTGCACATGAAGAAGTGGGAGCGCAGGGACATGTGGTGGCTCTATTTTTAATCGAGGGACCTCCATAGTCTTCTCTAATGGCTGTACCAATTTCCATCCCCAAGAACAGTTTACAGGGGACCCTTTCTCCACATTCTCCACAATACTTGGTCTTTTTGATAAATGCCTTGGTAACTGGACTAGAGTGGTATCTCATTATGGCTTTGATTTGCATTTCTTTGATGATCGTGGAGCAAATTTCTACAGAAAGGCAATGTTTTACAAGAATGATAGGAAGTAATTAAAGCTTAGATCATATAGGGACTCATAGGAAAGACATTAACATTTTGGGATCAGGGCTGTATCCTACTCAAATTTGAAAGATTATTTTGGATCCTGTACAGAGAACAGTCGGGTGAGCATTGGAAGCAGAGTGGCCAGGTAGGAAATGCTAAAGATGCAGAGTAAAAGATTTTTAGCATAGCTACTGACAAATCCTGTTTTTGTATTTTTGAGAAATTGATGGAAAATTTGGGACCTCCTGAAAATATAGTTAGGTATGCTTAATAACTTCCCTATGAGAATACCAAGAGAATGTTGATTAATGACTCAATGTCAAGTTGAAGTGAACTGAAGCATAGGACTTGGTTTTTAATATTAGTCTGTTCAGTATCTTTATCTGTGATTCATTTGGGTGCAATGAAAACATGCTAATGAAATTCACAGGTTAACTGCAGCTGGCAGTAAGCCACTGGAACCCTAGTCAGGCTATTAGATTACTACCACAGACTGGAAAATATAGTCACAGTTTCCAGATATACTGTACTTTGCTGCAAAGAAGCAAATGTAGGACACTAGACAAAAATTCCAGACAAAGCCAGGATTACCAACCCTGTAAACTCCCATGTCCCATAAAAAGTTTAAGCAACAGAATAGAGTTCAGACTATAGCTATAATAACAGATAAAAACAAGAAAGGGTGTCATCAATATGTCAAAAGTCTTCAGAAGTTTCTGTCAGTAAAAAAGGAAGACTTCAGTTATGGATTCCGGTGAGAAACACAACCAGAGAAACCACAGTTCAAATCAATAGCAAAAATTTATGGCTGATGCAGTAGGAATATTTCAAGGGATATATAAAACAGAGTTAATAGAAATAGTATCGAACCCTCTGGCATTCACTAGTGTTATTAAGTGGATAACTTTAGCACAGGTGGGTTTGGCTAGTCAATGTTAGCACTGAAGAATGAGAGAAATGCTTTAGGGAAATAATAACTTCCACATAATCCTACCCCTTTAATACAACTCAACAGAATTAAACACATAAAACAAACACTAGTGAACAAGAATAATTCCTTGAAAAAGATAGGGAAACAATTAGAAGGGAAACTAATGCCAAGGATTAAAGTCACCAAACTAAAATATATTTAACACTCGGCAAATCAAATTTAATAGAACAAAATTAAGAAGTCTTTGGAAAAAAACATCATTTGTCTCTTAAATGTAATTCCAAAGAATATTAAACCCAAGGGAACAATCAGTTAGAATTCTTGAAATGAAGACATTTTACTAAGTTAACCAAAAAAAGCAAATTAGTGAAATGGAACATAGAAAAAAAATATTGAAAAACAGTAGAAAAATACAAAGAGGGAAGGATTGAGAAAAAATTCAAATATATGAAACAGAGATCTAGACAGTCTAAACTTTACTTAATATAAAAAGAGAAACATAATGGAGAGGATGGAAATATAAATAATTAAAATAAAACTGAAGAAACTGTATGAGTGATAGACAAGAAACACCAACTGTTTTATATACTCAGGAAGAGATAGGTTATGCTGCAGTAAGACACAATTTCCTACTCCCCCTGCTCTAAAAGAACAATGGTTTATTTCCCGTTCATACTATATGTCCATCTTGGCTTGGCACAAGGTTCCGGCTAATTTCATTCTTACACAGGGACCAGGGGAGTGGATTATTCATCATCTAAACTATTGCTCGTTGGGAGAAATGAAGGTGCCAAATTGCACATGGCCTCTTAGTGGGTATTTTTCATGCTCTGAGTTCCTTCCGTTCACATCCCACAGCCTGAGCAATTCATAAGGCTAAAGCCTCACTGCAAAGTAGAAAACAAAACAATGACAAAAAATGTGTATATATGAAAAAGGAAGCCCTGCCTGGTGTGGCTCAGTTGGTTGGAGCATTGTCCCATAACCAGAAAGTTGGGGGTTTCAATTCCTGGTCAGGGCACAGGCCTAAGTTGTGGGTTTGATCCCCCATCTGGGTGCATATGCGAGGTAAACAATGGATGTTTCTCCCTCAAAATGGTGTTTCTCTCTTTCCCTTCTACTCTGTCTAAAAAGCAAAGAAAAAATGCCCTCGAGTGAGAATAAGTACACACAAACACACACACACACATATACATATATATTCAATACGTATATTTGAATATATATGTATATTTGAATATATATATTCAAAAAGAAGGCTAGGAGATAATTATTACAGAGACAAGGTAGAGTCAAGCTATATATAATTAGTATTCAAGAAGCAGACAACAGTGCAAATGAAAATGAAATAGTACATGAAATATGGAAAAAAATATTCTTAGAGTAGACTTGAATGTATCGTTTGAAAGGGCACAATGTATTACAGGAAAAGGTAGGTAAATAATTATCTCTAGCAAATATCCTATACAGCTGACAGGCATCTATTCATGTTAAATCTCAATTTTCAGAACTAAGAGTCAACTGATACAGTTAATAATATAAATATGTTTAAAGTTATATCAATTTTTTTCATATTTTTTAACATTTTATTTATTTATCTTTAGAGGGGAAGGGAAGGAGAGAGAGAGAGAGGGAGAGAAATATCAAGGTATGGTTGCCTCTTGTGCATCCCTTGCTGGGAACTGGCCTGCAACTCAGGCATGTGCCCTGACTGGGAATCGAACCACGATCCTTTGGTTCACAGGCCCGTGCTCAATCCACTGAGCTACACCAGTCAGGGCTTTTTTCATATATTTTAATATCAGTTAAACATGAACTTGTTATACATTAACATTATACATAAATATAGTAATTTTTCAGATAGCAAAATATCTTCTTATACCAATATGAGAGCTTATATCAGAATATGAGCGCTTATATAGGGATGTATCCATTAACTACATCTTTGTGAAATACGTGTCAACAATAATTGAGAAAACACCCATTTCACAGTGTTTTAATTGTGCACAAAGGTTTATTCTTTACTCAAACGTCAGAAGTTTGTCATTCAAGTGTCAGCCATTGCTTATCCAAGTTAACCAGTTGCCTTCTTGATTTACAATGATAGTTTTTTAAAATATGTCCCACAGTATTATAGTTAAGATGTTTACATGAGCTCTCTATATTTATAACCAAATTCCAAGCACATTAAACAGAAACCAAAGGAAGAAGGAAGTTAGAAGAAAGCAGAGAAAAACACATCTCCTCTCTTTAAAAACACTTCTGAATTTAGTAGACTGCTTCCTTTTATATTCGGCGGACTAGCATGTGGCCAGGTATCTGTGCTCAACTACATGGAGAAAGCAATGCAGTCATTCTTCTGGACCATCATAAAGAGAAAATGAGAAATATTTGGCACAGTAAAGTTTTTGGTCTGGAACAAAAAGACATGATGGACATGAAACTTAATGCTTATATGTTCAGTGTCTGATACATAAAAGAAGAATGACCAATAATTTTTGTGACTCCAGAGGACTAAACTGAGATCCTTGTTAATAATATTTATGGGAGGAGACTGCAAAATACACTAAAAACACACACACACATTTACAAAGCTGTCTGCAAATGGAATGCATATCTCCTGTGCTCTGTGAAAACATCAAACCCTAGAGTGGTTTGACCAGACATGCGCTGTCTTGAACTAACTAATCGCTACAGTCCACTTCAGATCTTAGATGCCTACAATAATAAAACAGAAAATATCTTGTTAATGAGATTTTAAGTAGCAAAATCAAGGATTAAACATGTAGCAGTTATGAAACATCTTTTTCTTCTGTTATTATTTCTTGCTTATATAAGAAAGAGATACAGTATTTTAATCCTTATGCTGGTGAAACTCTTTTAATTTAATAAATAAATGTGCCTGAAATAAATGTGTTTTTATAAAGTGAATATGAAGATATCACAGGAAGATGAAAAAGGAATAACTGAAATTAAAGAGAGAAACACAAAGTAATTTTCCTTAATTAAGTTTAAATCCTATAAGAGAACTGATCTTAAATCTCAAAGTACCACAAGGTACAGTTTGTAATAAATTATTTTTTTATTTATTTTCTTATGGTTCTTTTAGACTCCCTGCAAAAACATTCCAAATTCACTTATTAACTCCTTAATTTTATCTACTCAGGCTTGTATTTTATGCTAGTTTAGATTGCTAACATACTTTTTATTAACCACTGAAGTAACAGTTATGATGGTTAGAAGTACCTCCATCTTTCCTCCAGGGAGTAAGCTTTTCAACCTGGTTTTGGTTGCTTCCAAAGTTTGTTCCCCTCACTTTGGACCAGATAAGGAAAATTTCAGTGATTACAGTGGTCCAAGAAACCACTTTTAATTCTTAGGCCTCAGCTCTTGAACAATTTTTGAAATGTCCCCACCAATTTTTTTCTTAAAGCTACCTCTTTACTGATACACTTTATAATTTTTATCCTTTAATTTCATACTACTTTGGACTGCAAAAAGACACAGATAATGGGTATGCATTAATTGAAATAGAGTGTTGATGTGAGCAATTCAATGTATCTATTAAAGTAACCATATCGTCTTTAGATTTCTGAGAAAGTGGGAGTACTTTATTGTTAGTTAATAACAATCAATTTGATTATTTCCTTTTAATACATATCTGTAAACATCATTTTTATTAAATGTTAATGTGAAACAAGCAGAGACCATTAATTATTTTCAGTCCCTATTCACTCCCTTTTTGTTTAGATACTTACCTGGACATATGGTCACTTCTAACAAAGACCACAGCTCCATCTTCCTGGGAGCTGAGAGTGCTTTGTGACTAAGGTCAGTCAGTGGGATTTAAGTAGAGCTGGTATGTGGCAGCAATGGGAATCTTTCTAAAGAGATGCTGAATAGGACCTTGATCCTATTAGTTTTTATTCCCTTTCCTTCTTGTTGCCTTTGAGCACAGATGCTACTCAAAACATGAGAATGAGACACAGACCTTGGATAAGGCTGAGGAGTAAACTGAGTCCCCAAAGATATTTTTTGCCATGATGCCACTGTAATTTGGGGAGTTTTCTATTGTTCACAAGTAAATCCATAACTAAATTACATATGCAGTATTCTGCTCAGACAGAATGCATTTTTATATTTGAGTGCATCTATTCCTTCTTAATGTAGATGTGTTAGCTTGGTCTTCAATAGAGTTAAGTCCTTATTTCATAGAGAGTCATTTGTTACTAGCTGAATCAATGAGAAAATGGTATTGATACCAGGAAATGATGAGGTTCACTTTACTAAAAACCAAAGTGATAATTTTCAAGTATGAGAGATCCTTTTTTTTCTCTCAGAAACTGGTACTGCAATTCTTTGTCTTTTCTCTCCATTTAGGAAGTTGGTATACTTTAATGATATCGATATGCTGATGAGCCTCACAGTTACAGACCCAATACCTTCGTCAGCTGAACTCCATGCCTGCATCTCTATCTTCCTACTCCATGTCTCTATGTGGATTTCTAACAACTATTGCTAAGATACCATCAAAAAAAATGATTGATTTTGCACCTACACTCTCAAGAATAATTTGTCTTATTCTCATCTTTGTATATAAAAACTGTTGCAAATTTTAATGACTTTATCTACAAAATATATCACAAATCTTTTCTCTCCATTACTGTCACTTAAATGAATTCATTTATCAGATCTAATCCAGGATTAACAGAGTCATATTTTATTCTAACTTTTCTTCTTCAAAATTCACGCCATTTCAATTTAATATCCATGTATCAACTCATTTATTTCCTGCGTTTAGGCCAGAATGATCTTTCCAATGGATATTCAGATCCTGAAGATATTTTGTTTAAACCTTCAGTGGATTCCCATTAATAAATAAAATCCAAATATTGTATGATATTCAAAATAGCCTAACATTAACTGAAGCCCTATTGGCTGACTTCATTTCTTGTTATGCAAGTATTGTATTGGCTATTGCTGGAGTAAGGCTTTTCCTGGAAATTTGAGGATGTAACCATTCATTCTTTATCTCCACGAACATATTTTTACTATATAATTTAGCACTCTTGACTGATGTCATTATTTTTTGCTTTTTTTCTATCTCCCTTCACTGGAAGCTAAGTTTCATTAAATAGTGGTCTTGTTTATGTTGATTTCCCCAGAACCTAGAACAGTACTTGACACGCAGTGAATCTATGAGTATTTAGAATAAATTAAGGATCAAGTTACTTGGAATTTACCATCCTGAGTGGCTGTTGGCTAAGGATGCTGCCTGTATTGCACATTATTAATTTTTGCCTCTACAGTTTTAAAATAGGCAGTGAAAAATGATTTATAGATTTTGAACAACAGCTCTTGAGTGAGGTAAATGATTTCATTTCTTAATGCAGAAAACATTTTCAATTACCTAGAGACAGAGTTTTTGGATTGATGCTGTAACCAACGCCAGGTCTACGGCCCCTTAATTGGTGAAAAAGCAGAGCTCACTTTGCACTGAACTGCTGTGGAGGGGGTTACAATGGAAATCTCAGCTTCTGGTGAATGCATTTCCATGTGTTTTACACACTCATTTCTGATGCAATCCAGAAGAGTGGTTAGCTTTGCCCTTCAGTTCCTAAGGTATGTGTCAGTTACCCTTTGTAGATGTAAGAGTGTTTTAGGACTCACATCCTGGCGCTCTGCTCTCCATTATGCTTTTCTAAGGTTAATCCAATTCAGAATACCTAGCATGAATCAGAATTTTTTGCTATCTTTAATGATGTTGCTCTAGTCAACTAAAAGTTGATATCAGCATGATAAAATAACATAATTTGTTAATATGTACTGAGAGCAGAGTACCCAAAAATATACTTCAACATTGTATTTCCTATAAGACTCTATTCTTTGAAGTGATTATTATTCTCTTTGATATTAAATATATTGGGATAACAGCAAATAATGTAAAATAATTTGCAGTGTACACATTATAATTCAATATCAGTATACTTTGATTGCTAGTTTTATTACGTTGTGAACGAGAAAACTGAGACTCAAGGATTTAGAAGACTCAAACTCAGTCACTCAAGTTAACACAATTGGATTTCAGATTCCTCACTTATACCCACTATGTTATGGAGCAAGATTATTTTTCTCAGGAAAAAAAAATTGCCTAGCTCTTTTGGGTTATATAAGACAGAAAAGTAATAGATTGTCCTTCTTTAATTTAGGCCATCAAAATAAGGGATTTTCTTAAATCCTATACTTGTGAAGAAAAATGCAATCTAGGTGAGAAAATAACAAAAGCTTCAAAAGTAAGGTAACACACCATAAAGAAGTTTAATTAGTGAAAATGCCTGTTCCATTTAAAGGTAAAGATCAAATTCCCATCAAATGTTATACAGCTGCCATTTGGTCTGTTTTAGAGCTGATCCATTATATTCTAAGTGCTGAACAGAACGATATAATTGGTAAGACTTATCTGGCACTTGGTACATAGCAAAATACAAGAATTCACAGTAAGAGGAATAGCCTCTTCTTTTATAATACAGTCTCTTAAAAAAGGAGAAAATCCAATTTAGCTTACTGATAGATCATTTTAACTCCTTAGGTTGCCTAACTTTATTTTTCCAGTGTATCCAGTTTTTCAATAAATAAACTCAAATGTTACACCTCATTTAAAGGGATCATTTATCAAACAAAGCCATTTTAATTGATTGTTACCAATTTGAAAACCAAGGAAGGTAAAGCTACTGAGGTCAAGGGGCCTATTTTCCACTTGTTCTACCCTCTATAACCCTTAGGTGATTCCAGTGTGCACACATATACACACCCACACACAATTACAGAGTAATTCTGAAATCTGAGTGAGTATTGTTTTACCTAAAAGCCAATCTTTAAACTTTTCTAAAATATGAAGAAGTAGAACAAATTAAATTATGGAAATGAAAGTAGAGGCATAAAAAAGTATTTTAATTATCTTTAAAATTATATATTATGTCTCTCTAACCATTGTGTTAATTACTAATGTTCTTATTGGCAAAACTGGCCATTGAAATATACTCAAAGTTCTAGTCATGAGACTTCATTTAATTATGACTAATCCAAACTGATATGTTTATATAAATGTAAAGTATTAAACAAGCTATTGTGTCTTTCAATTCACTCTTTTCTATTTCCTTAGAACAAGAGACTTGAATTTAATTAGCACTTTGGAAATATAACATTTTGCTAGACAGTAAAAGCAGAATCATAATCTTGTATTGTATCATGTTGCCTAAACTGTATCACTTATACCCTGGCTTGCAGAAATGGACTAAGTCTATTTAAGTAGACACAAAAAGAAAGATGTCCAGAACACTGAGAAATGACTTCTAATTATCTGCTGCCTCATATACATCACAATGTGATTCCATTCAGAGGCTATTGGATCATAATTTAGCCTTGGAGTGAAGTATGTGCTTCATCCATGGGACAAAATCTTGGAGAAGCTTGTTATGACTGTGAAATTCACAGGATAATTGGCTCAGCATAAAATATTTATTATATCCCTTTCCTTGAATAAATAATCTTTATTAGGCCAAAAAAGTAGTGGCATCAAGAACTATTTATGTTTACACTTTTTCCTAGATAATTAAATAGATTTCCTTATGAATGTTATTATAACTTTTATCTAACCAATGCCAGATTAAATCCAATAAATTTTTCATATATATTCTAATTCCACAGGGCAACATTTTATTAAAAAGTTACTCAATCTTTCAAAATGGGATAAAACAAACCACTCTAGTGACAGGCTTCCTGCATAACAGTATAAAACTATTTGATTGAATAAACATTCTTTTCATTTGATTAAAGAATAATGATTTAATATTGAGCCTGTGATTCCACACTTGCCATCAGGAGTGTGAAGACACTTATCAGGAGACCCAGAAGGGTGGAGTGCACCGTTTTCAAGGTATAACTGAGGCAGGCTCCAGACCACTGCAGAGACAGCCAACCTCCACACACCAGAGTGCTGCTCCACGCCACGCAGGTCTCCCTTGGCATCATCCGCCAGAGGCTCTGCCCTGCTTGCCTGAGGACTTTGTCTGCCCTGCTGCCCACCTGACTCCAGAGATCCTTCCTTGCAAGATTCTAATGATTCCCTTGCCCACCGCTCTGTCTCCTGGACCTGCAGACTGTTTGGATTCGGGTTCATACTTCCCACTGTCTGCTCTGTGTGTGTGTGTCATACAGGGTCTGACATAAAATATCACCCCTTTTTATTACAAAATCATAAGCATGTAACGCCGCACCATAATAATATCACACTCAAGCACCATATGACATTTTAGGTGAAATGTTCAAGTTAAAACTATAAATTATTACACCCACATTATTATCCTACCAACCCCACTCAAGCAGGTGTCACTTCTGCCGGACCCTGTCTTTCTCTTTGATTGTTGGGGTGTGAGTAGGACGTTAATGTATGCTGATGTTCTACTTTGAATGAACAGCATAGATACTGTGTGTGACTCTTGTCTGTTCCTTGGTGCCAGCCTGCTCAGCAGGCAGCTAGCCAGGCAGTTGCCCAGCCAACTTATAGAAAAGATTGTATCACGAACATACACTTGTGACACATAGCCTCAGGACGATCCAGGAAAGGGACTGGATAGTTTGAAACGAAGCTTACCTTTTCCGAAACCTAAGGACATATAATTAAACCTTAACAAAGGCCCGAGGCTCTGTCTCTTCCTCGGCAGCCATGTAGCCCAGGCATCATCAAGCCTTGGCAGCAGACATGCAGATGGAGAAATGAGGTGCAGAGTTCTGCATGTCCAGGCCCTGGCCCTTCTCCTGGGCTTGGTGGGGACAAGTGCCACCAAGCCACCCCAGAGGATGGACTTCTTCTGCATAGAGATGCAGCTGAACCACCTGGTGGTCATGGATGAGACTTTGATGGTATACCTGGGGGCAGTCCTTTGTGTTTTCGCTCCAATAAATCTTGCCACTATATTTCAAATCTTCTTATGCTGTATCCCTAAAATGCATTCGCTCTAATACTGTGGAGGAATCATATTTCCTCTGGCAACTATAAGACATCATAGCTGTATTAAGGTGATGGTTTTGAAATCCCCTTGACTGACGGAGATAGAATAACTAAGCAGTAATTGGAACTTCTGTTTGTGTTTTACTGTGACTCAGGGAGGTAATAAAATTCAACTTTTGTTCCTGTTTAGAAGTAGCATAAAATAATAGATGCAATATATTTAACTACTTCACTCTCTTTTTCTTTCTTTTTTTGTCTTGTTTTTGCCCACGTTGGTTGAGGATAAAAATTGGCTTTAAACCATTGGCGGCTGATCATAGAAGACAATTAGGTGGGGAAGACAGAGTTGGTATGGATTATAGATTTCTTAAAAGGTGGGGTAAGTCTGAGTTTTTGTTTCTGTAATTTTATTTTCACTTATTTTCTGGATATCTGTATATTGATTTTCCATTAAAAAATAATAACAGAACAACTGTACTTGAACAACATAAAAAAAGACTTAAAAAAATAATGACAGAAAAAAAGAAGGAACCATAGTAGGGAACAATCAATTGGCAATAGTAAAGAGCCTGAAACTTTTAGATGGGTATGGAAACTATAAAACAATAAGGGTAATAGTGCCTGTGCAGTTAATAATTTATATAAACTAAAATAAATGTAAACAATAACATAATATCTGAAATTGAATAAATATTTTCAATGATTGTTGACAATATTTGGAGTGGTAAAGATAATAAATATTTAATATAGGAAATTAAAGATTGTAGTTATAATTTCTAGTATAAGTGCTAAAAGAGTACTGAAAGAATGTAACTAATATGCAAAATACAGAAGAGAGTGGAAAACCCTTTGATTAATTCAATGAAACACAAAGGATTAAAAACAAAAACAAAACTAAACAAGGAACAAATTAGCCTAATTGAAGATAGAGTGAGATGGCATATTAAAACCCAACTAGTTCAGTAACTATAATAAAATACAAATGAACCTAATACTGTATTGTGACAAACAGAGCCAGACTCAATTAAAAATACCCTTTGCTGTTTGGGAAACACTTAATTTCCATATTCAGGAAACTAAATGGTAAAAAAATAAACATGTAAATATCAACAGTCCAAAAAAATTCAATGTGGCTATGAGAATATAAAACAAAATACATGTTAAGAAAATACACATTACAAGAGATAAAAGAATAATTCATATAAATAAAGCAGTCAGTCAAATAGAAAATTGTCACAATCCTAAATATACATGCATAGCTTTAAATATGTATGTCAAATGGAAATGGCAGTTGTAATAAAGATCACTGAGTTTGTCCCTATATAAAACCCGTGAGAAACTGGCAAAAATTGCCAGAATCAATATTTTCAGAATTCTGGAATTTAACATAAGGCTCGCAGCAACCTAGGAAGCATTTAGTCAAGAAAAATGGTTTATTCCTTGTAAGAACAGAGAGCTTTGTGACATTTTAACTTATCCCAGTCCCATATCTCACTCCCTAGTACAATGGTAGCTTTCAAAACTAATAGCCTGCTTTCTCCGTACAGGTGGGAGCAGAACAGAGTGACATTTTTTTCAAAGACTCATTCCCAAAAAACACAAAAGTCACTTGAAGTATGGAGTAGTCCCTGGTAGACTCTGATGGAAAGGCATATCTTATCTGATCTCACCCAGATTCACCCAGTGCTCAAAGCATTTCTCTAGAAGTCAGAGGTAATTTATTAAATATTTTAACATTGTTACTGCCTGAGGTGATAGATAACAGCTGGAACAAACAGTTGACTAACTAAAGAGTTTAAAAAGAAAAACTGAGTGATTACATATCCTTATGGGCTTTAGGATTCTCCCATATATTTTGGGAATATTGAAGAGGACACATACACATAGGGTTTGGCACAAGCTCAAGAAACACCTGAGAATGTCCCGTGGCTCTCACTTCGGACTGCATTGCACAAGCAGAGGGTGAAGGCTGAAACACAGTTGTAACCTTCCTGGGTGATTACAGACTTAACGAAAATCAGGAATCAAAGAGGGAAGTTTTTACTGACCCTTTATAAATTAATAGGAGTTTTAAGAGGATATTATGAAAAATTATATGACCACAAATTAGATTACCTATATCAAATGAATGAATTCCTAGAAAACACAAACTACCAACACAGACTAAGGAAGAAATAAAAATTCTGAATAGACTCATAACACATAAAGAAATTGAGTTAGTAATAAAGAAAAATGTTTCACAAAGACAAACCAGCACCAGATGTCTTCAATGGTGAATATAATTCCAGCAAAGTCCAAAAGAGGAATTGTATCTGTGCAAACTAGTCTTCAGTGGCTTGTCGTCCTTATATATGACCCAACAATTTGTGTTGGAGGAGACAGGTTTTCATTAACAGGGTTCTAACTTTGCCAGGATTGAGGGTCCTCCTGCTCTGAGCCCTTCTCTCCCACCAGACCTCAAATGACTACAAGCCAAAATCATGCACAGAAGTTCCCGATTTCCTTATCTATCATTAAGCCAGCCAGGCAAACAGATCCCCATCCTCTCTGACATATACACTTGAGGATATCAGAATCACCATCTTCTCGCAGCAGCTCTCTCCTTCAGGATCTAGAGTGTGCTGGCTACTCTGAGTGTCCACACAGCGGTCCAGAACCATGCGCCATGCTACACTGGATCATAGTGTCCAAGGTGCTGGAGCTCAGGGAGGGATTCTGCCTCCAGAAGTCAGCTTCCCTCCATGTGGGGTCTAAACCCCTGGTGGGCCTGGCATCATGGGCCAGTCCCATGTGCACTCCCACTCATGCAGGGAGCAGGGCTAGAGGCCCAGAATGTCTGAATGACAAAAGCCCAGAGAGAAAGCTTGCACCAAACTCCAAAGCCCAGCGCCAAGAGTGCATTGCTCACAACAGAAAGGGTGGGGGGGGGGAGGGGGAGAGAGAGAATGTGCACGCACAGGCACAGAGCCTTTCCATCCTTTACTTTAAAAGGCCCTCCTGAAATCCCATGTGTGAGGGAAGCCAGTGGTAGTGTCCAGCTTCTCCTACAGCGAGTCAGTGTCCTCCATACCCCAGTGTCTTTAACCCTCTTTCAGCCGCCATCTATAGTTAGGGTTAAAGTTCCCCAGCCATGTACGGGTGCACATGCATCCTGAGCTCCATCCCTCCCCACCAAGTCACAGTGACTCTGTTGACACACATTCTCACAGTCATGTTTTCTTTGTTTACAGATTGCCCCAGACAGCAGCCTCCTTCAGCAGCCTCTCTCTATGGGAAGGCCTGGGCTAGGTTAATCTGTCTTTGTTATGTAAATGAACCCTAAGCACTGTACATTCCGCTTCCTTGTCACCCTTTCTGTCCCCTGACTTTCTTTGTGGGGGGATTCCTCTGTTTTCTAGGGACCTTTGGTCTGACCTACTCCTGTTATAGAATAAACACTTATTTTTCACAAACTCTTTTAGAAAACTGGAAAAAGAGGGTGTATTTCCTAACATTTTATGAAGCCAGCTTGTATTTTTTTGATACTGAAACTAGATATCACGACAAAAAAAACTCTGCATATTAATATCTCTTATGAATAGACAAATTTTTTTAAGAAATTACTACAAGTCAAGTTCTGAAGCATATAAAAAAGATTATGTTCCATAATCAAGTGGGATTTATCACAGGAATGAAAGGTAATTTCAACATATAAAAATCAATGCAATACTCTATTTCAATAGGAAAAAGGACAAAAAAATGGGCTTATCTCAATTAATTCATGAAACACATGTGACAAAGTCCAACTCTCTTTCACAATGAAAATATGCAATAAACTGGGGATAGAAGAGAATATTCTCAAGGTAATAAGAATGAAAAAACTGTAGCTAACATCCTATTAAATAATGAAAGACTTAATGGTTTGCCGCTCTGACCAGGAGAAGAATATCTACTCTCCCCACTTCTGATCAACATTGCACTGGAGACTTTACCCAGGCAATAAGCAACAAAATAAAATAAAAGGCATTCAGATTGGAAAGGAAAAAAAAATAAAACTATATTTGCATATGACAGTTTTGTACAGGGGTGGGGAAAAATAGGTTTACAGTTGTCTGTGAAACACTTATTCTTGTATTGTTATTTATTAATTTTTGTAATATTTTCCAACCAACAACTATAAACCTACTTTTGTCCACCACTGTGTTATAATTTGAGTTCTTCAAGTATTTGATCCATTTTGTAATTTTTTTATTGTTGTTCAATTACAGTTCTCCCCATTTTTCCCTCATTAATCTCCCGCCCCCACCATCCACCTTAAATCCTCCCCCCATTGCCTTTGTCCATTGGTCCTTTATACACATTCCTTGATGACTCTTCCCCTTCTTTCCCCTGTTATCCCCCTCCTCCCTCCCCTCTGGTTACTGTCAACTTATTCTTTATTTCTATGTCTCTGGTTTTATTTTGCCCATTTGTTTTGTTGATTAGGTTCCACTTACAAGTGAGATCATATGGTATTTGTCTTTCACCATCTGGCTTATTTCACTTAGCATAATGTTCTCTGGTTCCATTCATGTTGTTGCAAAGGGTAGGAGTTCCTTCTTTCTTTCTGCTGCATAGTGTTCCATTATGTAAATGTGCCACAGTATTTTGATTACTGACAGCTACATGCAAAAAAATGAAACTTGACCACCAACTTATACCATACACAAAAATAAACTCAAAATGGACAAAAGACTTAAATATAAGTTGCAACACCCTAAAAATCCTAGAGGAGAACGTAGGCAGGAAAATTTCAGATATTCCACACAGTGATATTTCACCTTTATGTCCGCTA
The DNA here is from genome assembly GCA_004027475.1 of Anoura caudifer. Classification (NCBI taxonomy): domain Eukaryota; kingdom Metazoa; phylum Chordata; class Mammalia; order Chiroptera; family Phyllostomidae; genus Anoura; species Anoura caudifer. The sequence goes on from PVKU01000967.1 coordinate 335,441, forward strand.
GAGCAAGGGACATAAAGGAAAGAATAAACAAATGGAACTACATCAAATTAAAAAGTTTCTGCACAGCTAAAGAAAAGAGCAGCAAAATGAAAAGGAAACAAACTATATGAGAAAATATATTTGCCAATAATACCACAGACAAGGATTTCATCTCCAAAATATATAAAGAACTCCCATGACTCCACTCCAGGAAGACAAAGAATTCAATTTAAAAAATGGGCAAAGGACCCGAACATACACTCATCCATTTTTTGTTAAATATTGAAAATAGTTGAGGTAGGTGTCCAATTGATTTACTTGCATGTGGGTATCCAGCAATATTTGTTGAAAAAACTATTCTTTTCCCACTGAATGGTCCTCTAACTCTTATTGAAAATGAATCAGTCATAAATGTTTAGATTTATTTCTGTTCTCTCAATTCCAATTCATGGAAATATATGATTATAGATATTCCAGTACCACACTGTCTGAATTACTGTAATTTTGTATTGTTTTAAAATTGAAAAGTGAAGTCTTCTAAATTAGTTTTTCTCTTTCAAATTTATTTTGTCTATTCTAATTCTGTTGAATTTCCATATACAATTTAGGATTGGCTTGTCAATTTCCACAAAGAAGTTAGCTGTGTCTTTGATGGGGGTTTCTTTGAATCTGCAGATCAAACGAGTCCCCCAATCTAAGAACATAGAATATCTACTTATGTGTCTTCCTTACATTGTTCCTCCAATGTTTTGTAGCTTTGTAGATACAGCTAAAACATAATATTTACTCAATTTTTTGATAGTATACTCCATAATAATAAGAGTAGATATTCATTTGTATTTTTTTTGTTAAAATGATATTTGAAACATATTCTATATTATAAGCATTGTAAAATTGGGGATTGAAGATAAATAAAAATACTCTAAAACATTAAAATTTAATTAACTTTAATGCTTCCAATTCTTTTTGTAATTTATTTTTGCATTATATCCATTCCCTAATATTAGCCATACTATTACATAAGTTAATCTGTTTTAACTACAATTTTTTTTTTTTGTTTTAACAGCAAACATTTTTGTAGTTGTTTTTAGGGAAAAAAAATGAGGGAGCTGAATAATAATCATCATATAAGTAAAAAAATATTAACCACTTAGAGCAACATGTAAGAGAAAATCTGCATGTCTCTGCTCATTTGAAATGTCAAATATTTGCAAATCTTCTTCAGGAGAGGGAACAAGTAGATGGTGGGGAGAAGATAATACAAAACATTTGTTCCTAAGGGCAAAAGAAAGACATTGGCAACTTTAGAGAAAAACTTTCTAATTGTTTCTCAAGAATTAGTGTCAATTATTATTGACAAGTGTTCCAAATTTGTAAATTGGAGTTAAACATGGGAAATATAACTAAAGATAGAAGAAACACCATCAAGGTTCTAATTCAATTTCTCTAGTAAGTCCCAAATTTCTTTTCACATCTTGCCAATTAGGAGTTGGAATGGGAGCTTGGGGAAAGTTTATTTGGAAAACTGAATGAGAAAATAATGGAGAAAAGTTTTTCTCATTATATTTTATAAACCCTAACTTTAATAACCTTCAAATATATTTATTATTAGCATCATTATTAGCATGATTATATCTTTAGCATCTCACAGCAGTGGGAGTTCTCAAAGTAAACTATAAACGTTCCTATAACTTTTATTAGATAAAAGAACTACATATTTTGGAATGTATACATCAACTAATGGGATAACTATATTGCTGAATATCAGTTTACAGATAAGCTAGTTACATATATTGTAAATGATCACATTTAGTCAGCCATCTGTTCCTTAAATATTAGGACTTATGCACAGTTTCATCATCTATGGGTGTATATATATTTTTTTCAGTGCTGGGAAAATGCTGATGGAAGTGAAAATAATAAACTAACGCAACTTCAAAGAACATTGTATATTTATCTCCTACTTCTAAAGTACACCTGTTGTTGCCTTTCTGAAATTCCAAAATTAATCAGAATTCTTTTGTGAAAAAAAAGCTTTTAAATTCCATTTTAAATGCTTTGTAAATTCATAAACTTGTTTGTAAATCTATGCAGCTGGCCTAAATTTTTTACTTTCACTAAGATAATTTTCCATAAGAAATATGTAGCCATCGAGTTACTTTAAAGAATGACTACTAATTAGCTTTGAGGAATTAAGGTAGTCACGGTGACCATATTTTCTCAAATTTGGAAAAAATTGCATATATACAGGCATGCACACACATACATACATGGTCAATCAGATAAGGGAGAAAATATGGTTTCTGAGCTCAATGTTTCTGAAGAGTACCGATTGCATAAAGTTCTTTTAATACTTGCAAATAGAGATAAAAGATAAAGAAAAAGAAAGGAAGAAGAGAGATGGAAAGAAGACAATGGGAAGGAGGAAGGAAAAAGGAGGAAGAAAAAAGAGAAGAGAGGAAAAGTATTGTAAAGAATGTTACAGAAGATAATAAAGGAAGAAACAGAAAGAAAAAGAATTCACAAAAATGAAAAAGTTAACTAAATTCATATCAGGAAAAAATATGTAGAATTTAAAAGTTATCAATAGAAGTAAAATTTGTAAATATGCCTTAAAAATCTTGGAAATGGATTTATTGTACAATTTTTCATGTGCCAACACAACTTTGATTTTAGAACATAGAAGAAAATGAGTTTTAGGGGTGGTTTTTGGTGAGAAATGTTACATTGTAACTTCAAGCCGCACAGAGAACAGAATAAATATGATTTAAATTCTAGTCAGATCAGATTATCTGATCTGGCCAATAGGGAATGGCAAAGTAGATTCAGTGAGGTATCAATATGTTTTCATTGAGTCAAAAAGAAGAGAAAATACAGATCATTATCTGAGATTATCATTATCATTATTGTTATTTGAGTTTGGAATATAAAACTTCATGAGAGTAGATAAAATCCCTGATGCATTCTAACTTTCTATGTACTGTGAATATCCATTCTTTAATTCTTGATAATTATGGTAATATCTCAGGGAGTTACAAGATGGATAGTGATAGTGCATTATAAAGAGCAATAAACAGTAGTCTCACTCTGAAGAATGCAAAAGCCGTTTTGAGTGTTTGACCTGTGAAACAATTCTTCAGTGATTATCTTTACTTAGATCTGGATTGCTGTCCTTTAGGGAAGTTTATTGTTTATCACTGATTTCCATAGAATTATACTGAGCCATAGTTTTAACAACTTGGATTATTGTAAGAGGGTTCATTTCTTGTTATTAGATAAAACCACTAGTGATTTTCAGGGGCTATGGAAACTTCTAAGGACTTAGGGAAAGTCAATTAATATCTGGAGAGTCAGAGAAGTTCTGAAATAGGTACCCCAGCATCACCAGAATCCTGATTTTCTTTATCTTCTAGTATCCTCTTTTCAAACAAAACAAAACACAAAACACATCTCCTGGGGATTTTAGAAATGTGTTTTTTCCCCCTCCCTGCAGGACACAATGAGAGTGCATCCATGGTGGGGCAGTGTGTGTGTGTGTGTGTGTGTGTGTGTGTGTTGGGGAGGGGGTGTATTATGGGATATTTTCTTTCTTCCATCAGTTTTATGAGGCAGAGCCTTAGGATCCCATTGGAAAGGCCAGACAATGTTTCCCTCATTTTAGTTCTACCTACCTTTTATTCTTACAGTCCAGCATTAGGTTTTCTTTCATTGACACTTTATAGCACTATTTTGATACTGATGGTTTTCTGTACCTTCATGTGTGTAATAGTGTAATATGACATGTTACAATGAGAATTGAAACATACATGAGTTAGAATGTCTTCATATAAACTTTCAAGTGTCCTTCAATATACTTTCTGGGTTGGGGCTGGATAAATGAAGTGGCCTCAAGACCCTCTCTTTTTATTCTTTTAACTCTTCATCGAACTCTCTATTTATTACCTTTCCCAGGGTTGGAAAATGCTTTCTTGTAAATTTTTCTGGATACCCCCAGTTTGGTTGCTGTTGATTTTGAGACCCAATTTTTATAGACTTAATCCATAGTACAGTTTTTGCTTTTTGTTACAATTTTCTTTTTTTGTTTGTTTTGGCTAGTAATTATAAAAAGCATACTTTGTTAACAAAAGTGACCTTTTCAATAAAAGCTTGATTTGGTTTTATACATTGTGAAAGCTATAAATATCCATTAACTCTCTATTTAACAACATATGGGACATAAACTGATCAGCTCTTCATACTGAATGGAATTTATGATATAGGACTGATATCAACTAGCAGAATTATCTTTAATTGATATCTTTAACTAATGATGGTTTCTTTATCTGTGCATAAGCTTTTTAATTTGGTGTAGTCCCATTTATTTATTTTTGTACTTTATTTCCCTTGTGCTAGGAGATATATAGATGAAAATATTGCTACATGAGATATCTAAAATTCTACTTCTTATGTTTTCCTCTAGGATTTTATGGTATCATGACTTATATCTGCTTTTCATCCATGTTGAGTTTATTATGGTGTATGAGTTTATTATGGTGTATGGTGTAAGATGGTGGTCTAGTTTCATTTTTTTTGCATTAACCAGTCTAGTTCTTACAGGTTATTGATAAGGTTGTCTCTCCTCCATTGTATGCTCTTACCTCTCTTGTCAAGTATTTTTTTAAAGAATTGATTGACTATATATGATAGATTTGTTGTTGTATTTGTCCTCTATGTTGTTCTATTTATCTATATATCTACATATTTTTATTACCAAACTACTTTATTTACTGTAGTTTTAGAGTAAGCTTAGAAATTAGATAGTATATGTCCTCTAATTCTTTTCTTTCCTTAAAAAAATTTGATGCTTCTATGTCCTTTGTGTTTCTGCATAAATTTAAGAATCAGTGTGTATAGTGTCAAAAAAAATGTTGTGGTGCAATAGGACTGCATTAAGCCCGGGCATTAGTCTGGGGAGACCTGCTTTCATAAAAAGACTCTTTTACTCCGTGACTGTTGTACCTCTCTCAACTTATTTAGACCTGCTTTCATTTTCTTCAGGACTGCTTTATAATTTTCAGGGTGCAGCTCTCCCAAGTAAAATGTTAAATTTATTTCTAAGTTTTGCTTGTTTTTCATACTATACTAAATTGTGTTTCTTTTTTTTTAAAGAAACTTTATTTTTTCAAAAATGAGAACAGCTTTAGATTTACAAAATCATTGCAAAGATTATGCAGGGGATTCCCACATATCCTCCACTTAGTTTTCCTGTTAACATCTTCTACTACTACAGTGTATTTGTCACCATTACTGACACAATACTGATACATTATTACTTTATGTTATTTAAGTACTTTAAAAAGTATACACTTTATTACATTTTTTCCATTATTTACCCAATGTTCTTTTTTCCAGTTAGGATGTCATCCATGATACCACATGCTGATCTTGATTGACTTTTCTCGTTTTTGATGAATTTGCAAGTTTTGAAGAACACTGGTAAGGTATCTTGTAGAATGTCTCTCAACTAGGATTTCCCTACTGGTTTTCTCATGATTAAAATGTTTTTGGAAGAAATACCACAGACATTAAATTTTATTTATTAAGAGTTTTATTTATTAAGTGCCAGTATCATTATGTTATTTCAGGTATATACTATCAATATGTCTTATCACTGTTGGTGTTAACCAGGATCTCCTGGCTTCAGGTAGAGTTTATCATGCTTTCTCCACTGTACAGTTACTATTTTTCCCTTCTTATTCTATACTATTGGAAGACAGCAACATTTAGAGCCACACTTAAAGAGTGGAGAGTAATGCTCCATCTCCTTAAAGGCAGAGGAAATACCTAAATTATTTGAAGTTATTCTGAAGAGGAAATGTATTTACTCCCTGACATTTATTTATTTAACCAATACTTTTTATATCAACATGGACATATAGCTATTTTATAGTTTGGGTTATAATCTAATACTATTTTATTGATCATGTTGCTCAAATTGTTAAAGCTTTGGCCTTTGGGGCCTCTTACAACTGGCCTCTGTGTCCTTTTGAAATACCTCCACTATTTACATATAGGGGACTTTTTAAAAGATTTTTTTCATATGTTCTGGGCCCTGGCTGGTTAGGCTCGGTGGATTGAGCGCTGGCCCACAAATCAAAGGATCACTGGTTCAATTCCCAGTCCGGGCACACGCCTGGATTGTGGGCCAGGTCCCCAGTGGGGGGCGCTTAAGAGGCAACCACACATTGATGTTTCTCTCCCTTTCCTTCTCCCTCCATTTCCCTCTGTCTAAAAACAAATTAATAAAATCTTTAAAAAAAGATTGTTTCTTATATTCTGGTACTACAAAGTTCTCCAGGTTCACCTTGTATATTTCCTATCCAGTCTTGGAATCTATCATTTTTTTTCAAGGGGCACTGGTTTCTTTCATGGAAACATTACGTTAAAAACCAAAATATGAATATTAGAAGAGCTCATTACCACAGGCTATCTTTACTTCTAGGCCTTCTCAGCCAAAAAAATAAAGAAATATATATGTGTGTATATTTCTTTGTATATATACATATCTCACTATACTTTTGTGTAATAATCTGTATTTATATAAAGGTAAATATGAGTTCATACTCATCTTTCCAACTCTAATCCATTACCACATGTATTGTTCTATCATCCTCCCTGTTTATCTGTAACGTTCTAACTCTCCATCATCCATTTACTTAATTGCTCAGTTCTGGTAGACATGTATAGCTATTTCATAATTGTTAACCTATATATCCGTGCTAAACAACTTTATCAACCAGAGTACAAATTTTAAGTACAGTTCTTTTGTTTTTAGTCTCACAAACTTCATTTACAGAGGCACGTAGGTCAGTACCTTATTACCTCAATCCCCTTTCATAGAATTGATGTCAAACAGTTGTAATACATTTATATTATTTTGCAAAATTTTATAAACCATAAGGTTTACTCTTTGTGATGCTAAGTTCTACAGATTGTGACAAATGCTCACTGTCTTGTACTCACCATTACAACCTCATACAGAGTAGCTTCACACCCTAAAGCAATCCCTGGGATCCCTCTATTCAACTAGTTTGTTGATTAACCTTTTATCCAGTAATTTTGCTATACTTGTTCATATACTTATAGACATCTTTGGTCCATTCTTGGGTATTTTCTACATAGACAATCTTGTCATCTGCATATAGAGCTTTATTTCTTCATTTCTAATCTTTAATTTTTTATTTATTTTTATTTGCTTATTTTACTTGCAAGGACAGTGCTACTACACTGAACTGGGCTCTGAGAGAGGACATCCTTGCCACACCGAAATTAGAAGAAAGGTGCAGAGATTTCCCGTGTACTTCCTGACTCCACAACTGCACAGTCTCCCCTCTTGTCAACCACCCCTAGCAAAGTGGTGCATTGGATACAGTTGATTACTTCTTTAAATGTCCTATTGTTTGTTGCCAGTACATAAAATATAAATGATTATTATGCACAAAGGTCTTGTTATGCATTTTAGTATGGGGCCATAAACAATACTTTTCAAACTGGAACCCTGCAAAGCAACCTTAATAATCAATGATAAAAATTGAACTGTTTCTTTCTCACAAAGCACATATTCTCCCAGCACCAGAAATGGCCTTTGGAATACAATGGATGTGTTCATTTTGGCCACCTAGAGGCTGGCACACACATCTCTTTGATTGAATTTATGTCACCTGGAGGGGCAGAGTTCATGGTCATAGGAGACATACCCTTTGGGCATAAAGAGAGATCACAAAGGATATTGTTATATTCCTGACTGAGGGTCACTGGGACCAAAGAGAGACAAGGCCCTGGGGTATAAGGAGGGCCAGTTGTCTCTTTATTTTACTGTTTGCCTGCAGAGCCACAACCTACCATGAATGAATGCGGGCTCTAGGGGAAGGGGGATCACTCAGGCATCCTAGTGAGGTGCATTCAACTTGAAACGAGAGCCTGGAACAGAAAACTACTATGAACCACTAACCAGTAACTTTTCTTTGTTTACCAGGAGAAAAACCTGCCTAGAATTCAGTTCAATGACTCTGTCTCCTGAGTCTCTGGTGCTTTATGAATGTTAAGGTTAAGGACGGGGAGAAACAATCAAAGAACCCACTGTCCTAATATTGCAGAGGCAACCAGAAACTTTGGGGAATGTTTCAGGACAAATAGATATGCGACAATACCTGGAGGAATTGCTAGAATATTTCCCCCATAGACGTGAGACACAACCAGATTCAAAATTTGTTCATTCGGAATTGCTAGAAATTTAAAACATGTGAATGCTGGCAGACAGTGGTTACCACAGGAGCCTAACTTCTCACGAAAGCAACAGACTGAGCCATCAGAAGATGGAAAGAGAGCCAATGAACTCAGGAAGCAAAAAATACTTTCTTCAACTCTGATTCCATTTGTGGACAGCCTGCTGTATTAGAAAAGCTCCCCTCCTGAATTGCAGGGATGTCTGAGAGATTAATGTTCACTAGCTCTGGGCCAGACTCCTGGGAACTTTGCCAGCAGCTGAAGTTCTGTGGCTGATTCACAAACCAGACTGGATATGGAAAAAAAGCAAAAAAAAAAAAAAAACTGATGGGAAAAAAACTGTCGGCATTGGACAAACTGGGATAGTGACAAGAAACATCTGGAAGGTGAGAAAGGAGGGGGGAAATATCATCAGGAAGACGCTGTGCCAGGAAAGCCTACATTAGGAGACTACTGTTTTAGAGATCTGGGGTATGCCTTCTCAACCCCACAGCACGCAGCCCCTTACCTCTCACACACAGGGTGAAGGAGGACTGCTTATTTTATCTCCAAATACTTTTAAAAAGCTGTTCACTATTCCCATTGCCACAATGCCATCAGGCTTCTCTGAGTCTCCTCAGAGGAGAGGAGAGCAAGGGCTGGAGGGCAATGCAGCCTCCCTAACCAGATGCTTGATGAAAAGAGAAGGAACCCCTAATGTGCCTAAGTCAAGTGGACACCGGAGCCCTCCCTGGCAACTTAATTTTGCCTCCTTTCATGGAACTGCCTTTTCTTCAGCAACAGCCAAATAAAGCTAGCACAGTTGAGCTTGCTCACTAACACCAGCCAGTGGCTTTTGGTGATAAAAGGATCTCATCAGGGCTTGCTGCAGGTTGGAATGCTGATGGAAAAGATGTGTCTACACAATAACCATGGGTTTTAACAGGAACTCCAGACTTCCAGGAAGAAAGAAGTATAGAAATGGGAAGTGACAATGAACTTCTCTTTTCCTACTACAACTTCAGCGGATGAATAGACATTTACACCTGGATAAAAAAAAAAAAAACAAACAAACAAAAAAAAAAAACACAATCTGAGACTGAGGAAAGAAAACAGTATTGTAAATGACTATCTGTTTCACTCCTGAGGGGAAAAGACCAAACACAATTGAGACATAGACATAATACACTACAAAAAGCAAATGACTATTCGGGTCAAATGGAATGACAATAACCCTCTTTCTATGTTTTATCCCAGATAGATGTGATAAGCCCCTGAATCAAGGGGTTTAACGGGAGTACAATGAACAGAAGTTTCTGAGGGGACCTCCTCGGGACTTGGACTATTTGGTAGGTAGCTAGTGTCCTAACAAATGCCTTCTGAGTTTGTTTTGAGAAAAGTGTTCAGAAGTTTTTCTGTTGTGTGTGAGATGGACAATAGTCCACATTTGTCCCACATACACATGCTCTTGCTGTCACTTGCAATTTAGTTCACGAGGATGTTAACATTGACATTTCCTAGAACGTCGTGCTGTGTTAATGGTGTCGTGCTGGTTGAGCCTGACAAACAGAAGTGGGAAGTGCTCTGGATGCCTTGGTAAGAGGTATCTACACCAAAGTGAGGGAGATACACTTCAAAAATTGTCCAGGGGCCTGAAATATCAGTGAAGATTTTAAGTAACCAGTGGTATGCGTATGCTGAGATATCTATCATCTTTAACGACAAGGCCAGATTGCTGAAATGTCCATGCTTACTATCAAATGAAGAACTCAGACTGTTCCAAGGAACATCTCAGTGAGGTTCAAAGGGTGTGGGAGGAGTCTCTGAGAAGCTCCAGGGAGACAGTGTGTGGTAGGTAGGATTCTCATTCTAATTCTGGTTCAATAACCCTTAGCCTGTGTAAGCACCTCCTATTAAGTGAATGAGGAGTCTGTGCACATGACCAGTTATCACTTCAATTATTATGTTATAGTGTGTGTTAAAAAGTATTTTACTGAAGTAATTAAGGTTGCAAATCAGTGTACCTTAAGGTGAAGATTGGCCTCGGTGAGCCTGACCTAAGCAGGTGAGTCCTTAAAAGGAATGGAGTCTTCCTAGTGAGAGATATTCCCTCAAAATGTGAAAGGATTTGACATGAAGGAAATTTTCTGTAGCTGGCTTTGCAGATGGAGTGTGTCTAGCAGTCAAGTGTGGAGGCAGGCTCCGGGAGCTGCGAATAGCATTTGTTGACAGTCATCAAGGAATGAGGGCCTCAATACTATATCAACAAAGAATTGGCTTTTGCCAGCTGTCTAAATGTGATTGAAAGCAGATTCTTCCTCAGATTTTCCAGGGTGGGGGGGAGAAAAAAGAAAAAAAAAAAAAAAAAACCCTCAGTTTGGCCAGCACCTTTATTTCAGCCTTAGATGCTTAGTAGGAAACCTAGCAAGACCGTGCCTGGACTTATTGATCACCTACAGCATTGTGGTGTTATGAGTTGCTAAGCCTGACATATACTTTCTAGGAGTCACGTAAAGGCTTGTCTTTTGATGCAAAACTGTGTATAGTGATGGAGGAAGTTATCAAGAGGATAACTGCCCGTTGACCTGCAAGCTGGACCTGGGCAGTCAGAGCTCTTCTGTTCTTGAGTGCGCCTACCATTTACTGTTGCCATAGCTGTTGCTATTTCAAGGATAAACCCTTTAGAGAGCAATGTGGATTGTAGACATGACTGAATTCTGTTAAGGCCCTGTATTAACTCTTAAGATTCTGGCAGGAGGTTGTGGAAATCTCATTAGGGGCTGCCTCCCAGAACAAGTCTTGTGTGTGAGATCCCTTGCTTATTAAACCTGCCACCTACCAATCTCCAGTCATCTGCCTTTTTCTTCCATTTCTCCTTGACCTCTGTGAATAAGTGCCAGTTTAGAATTTCACCTGGGGGTTCTCCTGAGGTTGGAAACCAAACCAACGAGTGGCAGAACACTTCACCTTTCACAGATAAGCATCAGGAGAAAGTTTTCCAAAAGTGACAGACTCGTTCTCTGTTTTTCAGTATTTGCCCAAAGACTCATAGACACACACACTCAGAAAAAAGAAGGGGGGGGGGGGGAAGGAATGTCTCCTATTTCAAAATAAAGAATTGCATTAAACATTTTTATTGTTTTTCATATTATTTTCTGGAGATTAAATTTGCCATTGGCAATATATTAATCAAATCCACATTATTATATCAAGCTGCTTTTGGGAGAAAAATTTTGAACATAAATATGAAGATAATAGTTTCTAAATATTATATGTAGTATATGCATTTTATATATTTTTAATAGTATTTAATTTTTAATAATACTTTCCAAGAAAGCTGCAACTAGCTTTCATTTACAAATATTAGTTAACTTTTTGATAATCATTTATAAGTAATTCTTTTAATATACTCTATTCTTTGTCTTATTGTTAACTGGGATTTCTAGTCACTGCATTTAGCCAAATAGTATGAGACACTTCCATGGAAAATGCCCATCTCTCACCTGGATGAGAAGATTATCACTACGTATGGTCTTCTCCAAATAAAAGAGTGTTGTTATAGCCCCTGGCTCTAAATCACACCTGTACTGCATAGTAAATGCAAGGTGTTCCTCTTTGCGTTCTAATACTTTCATCCGTAAAGTGGAGACGATGTTAATGATGCCTAATTCAAGAGTGGCTAGGGATACTAAATCAGATATTCTGTGTAAAGCACTTCACACCGAGGTGGTTCAAAGTAAATGCCAATAAATATTATTTTTATTCTTGCTATGTCTATGGATTTTTTGAATGCGGGGTAATGTAATGTTTGAAAAATTAATTTGTATATTATTTACATCTGTTAACTAGTAATTACAATTTTATTGTATCAAGACTAAAATAGTCTCAGTAAATCAATTCAGGGTAATTGATATCTACTTACTATATCAGACAGAGATAATAGGCCAAGGTCATTAAGTGGGTCAGAAAAAAAATAATTTCTCTTAAAATGTTTTAATGTGGGGGAAGCTATCAGATAATTATATAGTGTAATATAATTAATTTATGAATTAATGACATGTGGAATATCCTGAATATATTCTACTCTAGCCGTAACTTTTAACAGTGGACACATATTAGGGATTTTCTTGCTACCATTGGGAATAACCACATTAAATAACATGGCCCTGTTGGAAGATTGAAAATTTGTACAAAATAGACACATCAAGAATAGAATAAGACATTGCAAAGAGAGAGTCTAAGATTTAACTCAAGTAAAATGAGTTCAAATGAGAGAACCTGGCACAGACAGCAAGAAGTCAGCAGACACGGGCAGGCCCTGCCCGATTTCCGCTTCGGAGAAGGACTGGGTGTCCACCAGCAGGGCACGCGGTCAGCTGTCTAGCTGTCAGCTCATCATGCCAGCCTCAGTTGCAGAGAGCCAGCTCCCTCAAAGTCACATCGTACCTGTGACAGCCCACGGACAGTTAGTGAATCAGGTGGGACATCAAGGTTCTGTCACTGCAACAGGGCATTAGACATCCTACCAGGCGGTTCCTGCTGCAGAGCCGGCTATCATGTCGGCTGAGGCTTTGTCCGTCCTTCACTGTAGTTTGATCTTTTGCTTTTGCTCAGTCCAGCTTCTTCCATTCACAGGTATCGATTCCCTGTGAGTGGCAGACCTTGCCCCTTAAATTTCATCTCAGTTTCTGCTGCTGGAGAATATAACTTGTCACACCAGAGCAGAGCGAGAAAGGCCTTTCCCTAGCTTATCGGGATAGCAAATCAAGGCAAATTGCTTTCCTCTAAAGTTATTAGGAAATAGGAGAATATGTATGACCATTAAAACAATGCTTTAACTTTGACAATTTCTGGTAATAGAACCAAAGCAAATGATATGAAATAAAACTAAAGTCAAATCAATTATTTTCTTGAGAAAATTAGAAATATGTTAGTCTTAAGAGTCCTAAATGTCAACATGATGGCGTATTTATTCAAATAGAATATAATGCAATAATTATTTATTATACAACGGTTATGTTTATTAACTATTTTTTAATTATTTTGTTATTTTGGAAAGAGGGAAAGGAGGGAGAAAGAAAGGGAAAGAAATACTGATGTGAGAGAGAAACATCAATCGGTTGCCTCCCACACATGCCCCAACCAAGGTACCAGGCCAGCATCCCAGGCATGTGGCCTGACCAGGAATCGAACTGGTGATCTTTCCCTTTGCAGAGTGATGCCCAGCCAACTAAGCCAAGCTAGTCAGGGAAATTAAGTGACTTTAATGTCAAAAAATGTTTTTAAGATTTTAGGAGATAAATGGGATAAAAATCAGTACAGGGTTATTTATGCTAAAAAATGACCCAAGTGATAAAATATCCAATGTACTTTTATGTTAAAAAAGCATTATGCATAGAGGAAGCTATACCAAAATTTAAAAATATATACTGTTATTTCTTGGTGGTTTTAATTTTTGTTTTCTTCATGGCACAATTTTGTGTTTCTCTTTCAAAATATGAGCATCTGAACATTAGAAGTTTACTACTGAGCGACAGTTTCTGCTCTTATATTGCTTATTTTCTAGCCAAGGAGAAAGGGCTCATGATAAGGTAATGGTATTGGCCCACTAGTTACTGTAGATACTCTATTTCCAGTGATTCATAAAACTTCAGATCTCATTTGTTACTTTGGCTGCTTGCTACATTATTTCACATTAATTAATTAATTAATAAGTCAACTCAACATATACTGCTACAAAGCCACAGTTGCTCCATAGCCAATTTGTTTGGCCAAGTATTTGAAACTAAGGGCAGAATTCCTATTCCTACTGAGATTCACCTTTTTAGATTCAGCACAAGTTCCAGCCTGTTAAAAACTTTTGGATCCATATCCTGCATTACAGCCTTCAAAGGTATGTGTCATCTGAAAATCAAATCAATTGCCATTAATACCTACTCTAAATTTTTGTCGAAAATGTCTTACTGACTGGGATTCAGAATTTGTCATAAATTTTCCTAGGGATTGTTGTGGCCAATTAGTATTCTCTGAGTTGGGTTATTTAATATTTTAGGTGTTCATCCAAGTGTAAAACTTTCTAGTTTATAGTTTACACTTGTCCCATAAATTCAATGGGCAACAAGAGAACAGAGGAGAAAAAGTTACGTAATTGGGTGATGGAATGAATGGTCTGTGAGGGGGTACAGGTAGGGTGATGATGAGAGATCTGTCGGTATTGGCAGCACCTAAATTATCACATAAACAACCAACCACAAGCAAGGGATGGATATATGAAGGAATGAATGGCCCTAATGTTTAGTTGTTGCCTAATTAATCCAAGACAATAAATGTAAAAACAAAACAAAACACAAAGAAAGGATTTTCTTGTAATTTCCAGAGGGCTTTTCCTTCATTTTTTCACGTCTGGATTTTGAGCCAGGTATTTAGGGCAATAAAATCCAGCTTTTATTTTGATCTCTTCAGACATTTCTTGTTTTTTTTGTCTATTTAATTTTTTTCTTCCAAAGTACTTCCATGCTTCCCAATCTTTAAAATTTTTGGTTTCTAAAATCATCTAAATATTTTATTTCCTGAATTTAGAAATATGATCAAATTAGTGTTCTTTTATGAGATCTCCTAACAATGTCTGATTCGTTTTAGAGGCTTTCTTATTTTCAAACTTACATGGTTATTATGCATGGATAAGAACCAAAGCAACTTTACTTTATTGGTCTTATTTGGATTCATTTTATTTTCCTCTTACATCCTAGGATTTCTTATGGTTTCTGAATTTTACATAATCACAGAAGACAGTAGAGCATTTTAATCTATTGTCTAAAACAGTCTTCCCACTGTTACACACTTGTGGATTCTCATACTTTTAAAATCTCTTTTAGAAAACAATGTTTGTCCTTGACATATTCTTAATTCCAGTATCAAAAATACATTTATTCAGTTTCAGTTTCTTTGACTTGGTCTGCTTTATCAAACCAAAAGTGAATGTTATAAAAAGAAAAAGTAAAACTTTTTATCTGAGATATTTTTTGATGAGTTTTCATTATTCTATTTAAATCATGGCAAAAAGATGACAATACAACCTGGGCTTTATGTTTCCTCATGTTTAATTTATTTTGGGTTGGAAGAACATTTTCTAAATTGCCAAGTATGTTGGTTTATATTCTCCTTCTGTCATTCTCCGCAACTCATATGCGTGCATATGGGTCCATTCCCGGTCACTCCTTTTTATTCCCCCCTCCCCTATGATGCCCAGCCACACAATTCTCTTTCTGACCATGACAATTTATCTTTGGAGTGTCTTCTCCTCTACTTTACCCAATTTGTTTTATTCATTTATTTTAAATACTGCTTTAAATTTTTCTTTCACTATTGCACTTATTGTGATTAAGCATATTTATCTCTAAGTTCTTATGCTGTATTTAAATCAAATTCCCAGGAAAGCAATTTAAATATATTCAGATGCTTCATTTGCTTTCATACTTTTAATGTCTTTTCTCTGCATGTAATAAAAATTTCCCCTTCTCTGATATAAAATTAAATGTTATCTCTTATAAGAAGCTTTTCTATTTCCACTGGGCAGAATTATTTGATATTTATTGCCACTAATTGACTAGTTTATATGTATGTTGCATAATAGAAGGCATTCTAAATGCTATTTGATAGTTTAATATTAAATAATTGCTAGTTTCTTAGTAAGGGATACATATATATCTAAGTAATCAGAGAAATTAAAGCATTTTCTTCACATTCTTTTCTGATAGACCCTAGGACAGGGAATGGTGTGAGTCAAGTTATTTATATAAAACATGAAAGTAGAAATCTTGAGATGCTTTATTATAACTTCCAAAGACTGGTAAATTATCTACCAAATAGTAGTGCTCAATAAATATTTGTTGAATTAATTTTGTCAAATAAAATGTAAGTGTCACTGGTCACCGAAGGGTAGTTCTGAATTAGCATACTGCATTTGTGACTTGCTATGTATATATGACTAATAGCAAAAATCATTTTATCAACTACTAAATTACTTTGTGAACTCAGTATGATATTAAAATTAAAAACTTGTATTATGCTTAAATATAGTTTAAAAATTAAATGTTCAGCTAATTTCTTATTCAAATAGCTTATTATGCTCTAACAGTCAAATATGCATTCTATATAAATTTATTGTTTAATGAATTTTTAATTTTAATTCAGAATACATGAAAAGTCAGTATATCCCACAGATCATTACTCTTTGGTAATGAAAATGTATGTATTTCTCTGTTTCAACTAATGAATGGTCACATAAGGCCAAACACACTCAGAACTGGTTAATTGTATTTTCAAGCCAGATCTAAATGCCATAGCAGACACACACATTCAGAAAAGTAGTCTCACAGTGAATATCAACATAACCTATTTAGAATAAATCTTTCAATATGACACAGGCATGCTTTATCAATGACTTCATCAGAAGACAAGAGATTTGCTACTACTCAAAGTAAAATATGATGGTCTGTGTCAGTGCATTACAAAACATATTCTTCCTAAGAGCAGAGGGGGAAAAGAATGAAAAACATGATGGACCTTGAATAACAACTCAACAGTAATTCTGTTTAATTGCTTTTCATCCTTTCTAGCAGCAGTGAAGCTTTAAAACATTGATCAAAGATCATGACTATCACAAAGGACTTAAAGTACAGCACATTGTTAAATTTCCTCAGCCTCTGAAATAATTACAGGATGAGCAAGTATAAAGATGATTCCCATACCTCCCCCCTCCTTTCTCAAATGATTTTCCAGCCAAGGTTGATGGGATGAAGAGAAATCTGACATGAGTGAGCTATATTAGAACATCAACGTCAAAGATATATCATAGGCACTTGCCTCAAAAGGATATAAATACCAGTGAACATTTCACATTAGTGCACACCGGAATTCAGACACGCTCCTTAATGACAAACACACTACTGAACTAAAGGACACAAAGCATGCACAATGGATGAGGAAGTAAACACAGGAACGGGGAGTTTACTGCTGATGTAAAGGAGGTAGCTCTTCTCTGCTAAGACTTTATAACTTAAGAAATGATGGGGTTGGAGGGCAGAAAGCTTTTCATCCATTTACAGGGATAACTGGTTAAGGAGTTCTTCTCCCCAAGAATATGGTTTACATTAGATTAATATTTTAAGCTTGTGGTTTTATTAGAATTTAACTATATTAATTTATCCACAATTTAATAAATTAAAATCATTATTGATGTCCTACTATGTGCCATACCTTGTGTAGGTCACAGGTGCTATGCTCTTACAATAGTTGCACATGAGGCTCCAGGCCACGTCATTCATCTCATCTGATTGCATCACACATGGCTAGATTTGACGGTCACTCACCTTTGTCAGTTTCTTATTATCAAGGGCTCACTTGATGTCTCTGCTCTGGAATACCACTCAATTACAATTAGAGGAACCAGGAACCAAGGGGAATTTAATGCCTTTCAAGTGAGTCTCAACCAATGTCATCACTCATTAGTGTATAGATGTTTCATCCCCCATGTTCTGTGGAAGGATAATTGTAAGATGTAATGTACTTTCTCAGATGATTCCCTTAGAGTGATTTGAGCCCTCACTGGTCAAGCATAACAGGCAACCAACTCATGAGTGCTCAGTCACTGACTTTTCTTTTTTACCTGTCCTATTGTCCCACTCTCTCCATTTTGTTACTCTATTTACCCCGCAAACCTACATATATCCAAGTTCTTATTGCAGGATCTGCTTTCAGGGAAGAACCTAAACCAAACAATTGACACTGGAATTAGCAATGGAAAGTAGCCTCTTAATATGGGATTCTGAAATCGGTTCCCCCTAAGGTCAAATGGCAACAAGATCCCAATCAGTGGTCATAAATGAGGTGCTGAAAACTTGAGATTTGCATTGCCACCACATTTTTTTAAGACTAACCTAACTGTGGAGAGTTGAATGAAATTCAGGTGGGTGAAGTACACAGGTGTATCTAATAACTCCAGTGCTAGAAAACTACGAGGGCGAGGTATTTATAGCGCTTGGGGAGGTAGTGTACCATTTTTCAACTGCACCACAAGTCTTGAGGTTAAAGAATAGCAGGCTCAATTCAGGCAACTAACAACACATGACATGCTAGAAAACCAAGAAGGCCTTCTTGCTGTGGACAGACAGCACTGAAAAAAAGAAGACAGAACGAGTCCAGGATTTAATCATAAGTGTTGATTGAACAAATGCAAAAGATGTGGAATGCTCAGCTTCTGTGGGTTTCCTGACATCAAGGCTTGGTAGTAAGTGGGACCTGAGGACTTGATGAATTGCTGGGAAAGATGGAGCTGAGAATGCTGCATCCCCATACGTTCTGGTATCTCTGGACTTTGAGAGCAGCACCATCGCTACTGTGAGAGGGCGATCTTTGCTTGACTGTGGACAATGTCAAGAAATTATTGGAGGTGAGTGCCTTGTGATATATTCTCCCCCTTAAGATCATATATATCTTTAATATTTGACTCAAATCTATGCAAACATTCAATTGTTAGTCTAAGAAGGGAAATACTCTCTACTATGTACTGGCTAATAGGTACATATGTACTAGCATAAGATCAGAAACAAATAGAAGTGAATATTGAGAATAGCACCCTGGATAAGTGTTAATATAAGCCTGGAGAAGTAAGGCTTTATTTAGCTGGAGGCACACTCCAGTGACATAAAATACAATATTCTGTATGACCACCTGGACATGGTTTGAATGTGTGACTGGGAAGAGTACTTAAAACTTGAGTGAAGTAGTGGTTTAGAGTAAATGAAATGGAGATGCAAAATCTCCTGAGCAAACTTTTAAGGAAGTAGTTACAGTAGTGAGCCTGAGCAAGGTGAATGGTATATGCAGTGAAAACTACCGAACATTGCGAAGAGATATTATAGAGGAACTAAATGGTAAAGAGTTACATTATGCGCATAAATTCGATAATATAACTTTAAGTTATTCTATGCAAGTTGCGATTTAGATTTAACAAAGTTTTCAATTAAAGTAACAGAGAGTTATTGGATCAAAATTGACCAGCTGGTACAAAATTTATGTGAAAATGCAATGAATCTAGAATAGCCAAAATACTTAGGAAAAATAAGAAAAAAGATAGAACTTATATTACATTAATTTGTGTTCCAAGTCTAATTTTCATCAATAGATGAACTGATGAACATATTAAAGTATATCAGGAAAATGGAATATTACACAGCAACAAGAAAAATACTCATAAACACAACAAAATTAAATCTCAACAATATTTTGAGCTAAAGAAGCCAAATACAAAATTGTATATATACTGTATTATTTTGTTTAAATTAAATAGTTTGATATGAATCTATATTAAATTAGATCAGGTAAAACTAAAATGTAAGGACAGAAAGAAAAAGAATGGTTTCCTGGATATTTACTTCAATTATTTTGAAATTTTAAGGGAATGAAAATATGAACATGAATACATACTCATTGTAATCCTTGAACTATACACTTTTAAAATCTTTGAATAGTATTACATGCAAATTATGCCTCAAAGCTTATTTAAGATAAATGCCTGAACAGAATGAAATTTTACTATAGTCAAGTAAGAAACAGAATCATTGGTTAGTCAAGTTCTATGAAATAATGGAATTAGTGGGCAGGTATTAATAAAAGTTGACAAGCTACTAAATGGCTGCTATTATAGTCATTCATGATACTTAAAATGCATTTGAAATATTAACTAGTTTAACTTTCAACTGGAAATATGATTAAGCGTTTTCAAATTGCCTCCTCCCACTCTGATGTACCAACCGCTCAGTCATGCTATGTGTTTCTACACAAAACTCTAACTTAGCCAGTGAATAATGTATTACAAAAATAGAAACACAGTGACATAGAATACAAAAAGGATATCTCCATGCTCCTTCACATTTGTGTGAGTACACTTATTATTTTCGCATATTTCCTTCTAGTCATTTTTGGCATATATGTATTTTTACCAAAGTTATAATCATGTTCTACTTTCATTTCTAACCTGATTTCAAAAAGTGTCATTAGATCATGTAAGTAAATACATATTTTGAAATAGTTTTGGATAAATAGCATTCCATGAAATGGGATTAAGAGTCCCTTAATTTATGACTTTTAGTTGTATTTGAGTATTTTTTGTTAGATACACCTCTCACATAACTTGAAAATAATGAAATTGAATTAAGCTTCCACTAGTTTACTCAGTGTATGAAATTAATTTATCAGATGGTGCAAACCAAAAATTATATGCAAAATAGTCTGAAAGTATGAGAATTTACAAAATGCTAAACCTTCCAAGTTGAGTGAGACATTATTATACTGTGTGTGTAATTTAAGAAGACAAAACATAATCCATTATATTGTACCTTGCATAAAGAAAAGAGTGTTTGAATGGTAGCACAGGATTGTCAGATTGCGATATAGAACATATATATCTTTCCATCAGAGTCTTTCCTTCTGGACTCTCAAACTTGAAAGAGAGTTAGAAGAACACGGAGCTCATTAGTTGGAGGTCACCTTCATCTCTGCTGCAGGAGCAACTCTGTGGGCAAGACAAATCCTTACTGTGGCTGCTGATGCCTCTGCTGTCAGAGCTTTGTGGATTCTGCCCGTTTCCCAAGCCTCAATTCAATCTGATATCCTGCCAATAAGTCCCTTTTTGGCTTAAGCTAGTTAGATTCATTTTCTGGCAGGTACACTTAAATATCTCTTTACTAGATTATAATATCTTTAGAGAGCCGGAAACACATTTTATTCATCGTTTTGTTCCCAGTGATACAGGATAGGGCTAGAGCTTAATGCATGGTTTCAACTCAATACATGTGTGATGGATGTACACATGTACGTGTCCAGCTTGGTGGGCACAGAACTTTTTTAGAGAACATAAGTTGGCCCGTTTGGTTGAAGGGTGAGTGCCTTAAAAGGAAAAAATGGGGTATAAAATTTTAAAGTGTTGCTAAGGATCATAACATGGACAGATTTAAAAACAAGGTTGAGATGTTTGTGAATAATTTGTTGGCAAGGTAAACCTTATGAAATGGTGATTGTAGTTTTTATAATACATCCAAAGAAGTGTATACAGGATGAATTTGACAGAGATTTTTCTTGGGGAAAATATATAGTTAATTTCAGTTACTGTTTTTCAGTCCGATATCTCAATGTAACATACTGGCGAGAACGATCCATTTGTTTAAAAAAGAGGCAAAGTTTAGAATGAAGACACTTAGAAGTGTATACATACTCACAATGTAAACTACAATTTGAAATAAGCAACCACAAAATTCTAGAATATCTATGGCAATGTCTTCTGTAGCATGTATCTTAACAATGAGAAAAAAATCCATTGTTTTTTATCCCCTTTCCCCCAAATAATTAGAAAGAGAACTAAGATGGTTGTATTTCTAAACTGGCTGATCATGTTACTCCCATGATAAATAAATAGTATTTAGTATTTTAAAAATAAACATAAGTAAATTCAATTGGCTTGATGTTTCCTTAAATTCCCATGCACTCACCTATTTTCCAGTCCTACAAAATCTAAGAGCTTTCAACAATACACTTTCTCTGTGTTTTTAACCATTTTGATAGATAGGACTATTTAGAGTCTCTGTTTCTTAAATGAGTCTCCTGGTTAATTTCTCCCAAAATGTTCAATATATGAGGCTGGATTTGTTCACAATATTTCCTTGCTATTTTTTTAAATGTCTGTGGGATCAGTAGTGATGTTCCTTTTTTCATTTCTGATATTTTACATTTTCCTTGTAAGTACCCCCACCCCCAGTTTGAACCATGATTTATTTAGAAATTGTTGGTATTTTGGTATTTTATAGGTATCTTTGTTACTGATTTCTGATTTAAATCTGTTATAGTATGAGAACAAATGTGGTACAATTTCTATTCTTTTCAGTTTCTTAGACTTCAACTCCTTTTGCACTAAGCATAGATTTCAATCAAAAGTGAAAACTTAAAAGAGTTTCCCTCACGTTTTTGCTGCCCACACTCTTCTTTGGTTATATGTGTGGCTTTTAAATTTTCCAAGAATATATGGCACTCTTAAATACCCTAATGCCCTAATGAAACTTTCTGAGCTTTTCCTCCCAGGCTTCAGGCTGTCTCAGATGTCACAACTGTGATCTTTTGCCCCAGATAACCAGGCATTTTGTTTGCCTTATAATATTTTTAAACAATTTTATGCTGCTTTTCCACCCTGTTGAGTAGAGTTAGGCAAAACATAGACCAGAAGCTCATATAAGTTCTACAGGTAGGTCCCAGATAATGGATAGCAAACAAGCAAAATAATCTATAAATAAGGTGTGCTCTGCTCTCTCTGGAACTAGTTACCAGGGTAACACAATTACTAAGGAACATAGAGTTTCATTTTCAAGACAGCTTCCAAGCCATGGAGAGGTGAGGGGCAAGGAAAAGAAAAGATACTGTAAAATTGTCCTACCATTTTTAAGTTGCCTTTTTTTTTTTTTTTTTTGAGTTGTCACTTGCTTGGCTATTGTAAACCATTGATTGCTTTTTCAGAGTTCTGAATAAATTGGTTCTTTTAAAGTGATTATTGATATGGTTAAAGTCTACAATTTTTGTTATCTGTTTCATCTGTTCTTTCTTTTTTAATTTTTTTTGCTTTATCCTAGTTTAATTTAATATATTTTATAATTCAGTTTTCTTCTACTAATTAATATTTTTAGCATTTTAATTTTTTGGTGTTTGCCCTAATGGTAGTATTATAGATCTCAAAATAATCTCAAGACAATCTCAAAATACACAATATCACTCTGTGTGTGGTCTAAGGACTTTTGAACAGTATCTTCCCAATTCCTTCCACCTATCCCTCCTCTCATGTTGTCATACATTTCAGTTTCACATATGTAATACAAACACATTTTGTTACTATTTTTAACACAAGCCTAGTCAAATTTATTTATTTGTGAATTTGTTCTGTGCACAAGTCTTACCACTACATGGTGCTTTGAATCTATTTTATTTTTTTCATTGTTGTTGTTGTTGTTGTTACTATTATATGGTTTAAACAATAATTTTTGGAGAAATTAAGAAAAATATATTTTTTATTTCCAATACTTTATTTCTTTCCACAGACCTGAGTTTCTGACCCGTGCTATTGTTCTTCTTGGACATTTGTAGTAGATTAGATCAAGTAATCAATTTTTCATTTTTGTCTGAGAAAGGCTGTGTTCTTTCAAGTATTTTTTTGAATTTATTGAATTATAATTGAGGTTCACTGAATTTTTTCACATATTTAATGTATACAATCAGTTTTTACATATGAAACCATCATCACACTCTAATCTCCTATTTAGTTAATATCTTTCATACGTTTTTAAAATGTATTTGCTTACAATTTATTTTTAAAAGAATTCAAGTTGTTTATTCTTTCCCACATTCTGTCTTTGGCTGTCTGCAGCACTATGCGGTATTTACATATATTTTTGTGTTTTGTTTTCTGTATTTCCTTTAAATTGGTAGTTAAATATGGAGACTTCATTGGACTCCGTCCTGATTCTTTGGAGAAGTGAACCAGGCTACTTTATAGACGAGTTACCTTCTCTCGTGATGAGGCTTTCCTTTGAGTTGGCTCTCTCCTTAATGTTTAATGAATGCATGTTCTAGGTGTAGACTTCTGGAAGTATAGCATTTTTCTTTCAGAATTGTATAGTTTTCATCTCATTTTCTACTTTGATGAGAAGTCTGCTTTAAATTTTCTTATTTTTTTCTTTATAAGGAATATGTCTATTTTTCTCTTACAATTGCCAAAATTTTCTTTTGCTGATTTTCAGTAGTTTGAATATAATATACATAGATTTTGTTTGTTTTAGTTGAGAGGTGATGTGTGTGTATTACTAGTTAGTTTTCTTTAATCTTGGATCTGTGGTTTAGTGTCTAACAATTTGGATAAATTTATATTCATTTTCAAATATATTTCTTTTTCTCAATTGTCTTTTCCTTCAGTCACTTGTGAGTTTGACCTTTCAGTATCATCCCACAGCTGTTAAATGCTCTAAAATGTTTTTATTTTATCTCTGTCACTCAGTTTGGATAATTTCTATTGACTTGTTTTCAAGTTCACTGATTCTCTCCTTGTCTGTATCATCTACTGATTCTTCATCTGTTACTGTGTTTCCTTTATTTCTAAAATCTCCTTTTGAGTCTTTCTCATTGTTTTTATCACTCTAGTAAAACTACCTATTATTCATGTTATCTAATTTTTCCTTTAGAACTATGACTTTAATATGTCAAACATAGTTATTAGAAATTCCCTGATAGTTACATCTTTGCAATATTTAAAGCTAGTTTTGATTATTTTATCTTTTGAGACTGTCAAAAAATATTTTTGCGTGCCTCATTTCTGTTGTTAAAAATTTGACAGATTGTATAGTACACTGAAGTAAATGATTTTTAAAATTTACTTTTTTCTTTTTTTAAGGTTGTATATAATTTATCAATTTTTCCTATGTAAGTTAATTCTAAACACAGAACAAGTTATTTTTTAACAAAGTTCAAATGAATAATAAATGTTATCTAAAAAATTAATCTCACTCTAGACTCTTTTTTTCATAATAACTATTATTATAGGATTAACTTCTGGTTTCTCTCAAGTTCACAGGTAAACATCAAACATTGGCTTTCAAAGATGAGTGTGTGGGTGATCATAATTAAGAGGAAACTACTGGGCAGAAACCGCAGGAAATGTGGAGACTGGGATTTCTGGCTGGACTACAATTAGAGTTTACCACATACTGCTTCTCAGTTATTTGCCATTCCATGAAACAAAGTTTAAGTGATATCCAAAATATCAGTGTCTTCTATGTGTGGGTTTCTGTTAATGTAGTCAGGTGTTGGGCTGGTTTTATTATTTTTTTTCTATGCTTGCTCTATGTATACCAGAGACTTCAAATTCCTCTACTGATAATTTGTGTTTAAGGAGTGGGCTAAAATGCTAAAGTGGTATTTATGTATTTATTTATTTATAATCACTTTTGTTTGGCTTTGGGTCTATCTGCTCAATTAAGGGTCTTTCCTGTATTCTAAACCCTAGAGAAAATTTCTCTCACATAGATTTCCTACTTGTTTATACTGCTATTTTTACTTGACATTTGTTGGCACAATGAGGTGAGGAGGTACTCAGAGAGTCTTACTTGATTGTACTGATTAAGCTTCAGTCTTGGAACTGAATATCTCTTCAGATATAATACCAAGTCTGTCAGGCATTCCTGCCCACCCCTAAAAGCTCTCTTTGTTTTCCTTTCTATTTCCCCCCTTGTAGATGCAGTGGATTTCCATCAGTGCCCTCAGGTTAGTTTTTAACTCTTCCTCTTTTAGGTTAAGGCTTTTGCTCCCGAGGGCAAGTTCCTGGGTGAGCTATCAGCAGTGGCTTCTATCAGTGCAGGGAAGCTTTCTCAGGATCTTTCCTAATCTTGTTAGAGCCTGCAGGGCATTCCAGAAGGAAAAGCCCACAAAAGGGTGTCAGTCTCACCATGCCTGTGTCTCTTGTGGGCTTCACAGACTCACACTAGTCCGTACTTAACCCAAGCAATTTGTAAAAATACTGTAAAATTGACTCATCTTCATGGCTTTTGTGACATTTGGAAACTTCTGTCCCAGGTAAGCCAATGCCTGGATCCTGTTTCTTCCTTCTGTTTTTCAATATATCTTCGGTTAGTTTGTCCACCAATCTCAATTTCCTCAGATAAAGTACTTAACTTGTCCTTTTCAACTTTCTATATTTGTTGTCAATGTAAAAACAATACATCCAGCTCTGAACATTTTTGAACTGAAATGGAAAGTCTCCTCAGAAACTATTTCAAACAAATTTTATAGGAAGTTCTGTGGTAGAGATGAAAAGTGCTTATATTTTAGAATCCATATTCTTGGACCAACTTCCAACTGTTCCGCTTACATATTCATGTATCTCCAAGTAAATAGCTTGAGCTCTGATCAATACCAAGAGGACACTGATACTAACCTTGTAAAGCTAATAACAACAAAGAATACAAAAAAACTGTAAGGTTATTAGTATTCCGCCGAGGAAATAATGCCAATCAGCCACAAAATGGGGCAACACAGGGCTTTACTGGGGGTTGCTCACCCGGGCAAGGTTCTCCGGTCCACAGATTCGGGCCGAGGAAGTCACACCGGAGCCTAACAGGGGAAAGAATTTTATACATGTGGTCGACGTATCATTGGTCAGTCCTCCTTAGGCGCCAGTTGCCATGGTTTTTCCCGCCGCTCCAGTCATCTTCATCTGACGTCAGCCAGTTTATCGCAGGCTTCATCCCCTGGTGGCCATCTTATCTCAGCACTCCCGACCTAACATTCCGACCTCTTTGATAGGATAGGGGGCCCCGGTTATCGATCTGGCTACTTCCTGCTGAAACAGGAACTTTGGGGGGGCGGTCAGAGGCCGGATGTTCCGTCAGGAAGGGGTGAGTAGTTCTGGAGTAACATCTGGTTAAAAGTAATTCGGGAGGCTTCTGGAATTTGTTCCTGGAGAAATTTTAGGAAACAAGGGCCAAACATTAGTATTACACAGATAATTATGATGGGGCCTATGATGGGAGCCAGGGTGGTGAAGAGGGAGGAGCACCACCATGGGGTCATCGCCTCGAGAGCCGTGGTGTCTCTATGCAATTTATTTCTGAGGTTATGGAGAGTATTGATATCTTCTTCTACTAGGCCACTTTTGTTTATATAAAAGCAGCACCGTTCTTGCAAAAAGAGACATGTTCCCCCTTTTTCTGCCGTAAGCAGGGCTACTGCTCTGTGATTCTGAAGGGCGACCTTGGCAACCGAGGTCATCTGCCTTTGTAGGGAGGCTGGGACGTAGCTGAGGCATCAGGGCCTGTTCTAGCTCAGCCCGCAACTGGTCGGTGGCCTGGAGTCTCTGAGCGAGTCCAGCACTGCCCATTCCTGCCGCTGCTAGAGTTGTGGCGAAGGTCAGGCCTACTAATACGGGCAGGAAGATGGCTCGTTTTTCTAACCTTCGGGTTAGCTTATCCCTGAGTTCTCCTTCCCCATAGTGCATTAGCTGAGGGGTCAGCGCCAGCGGTAAACATGGGGAGATTGTAGAGGAGTTGATGGTCCTTAGCAGGGTCCCATTGCACCAAAAGAACATACCTGAAGGGCTGGTGGTGGTCCCGGTTATGGCCACCGTCTGGTTACAGGGGGAGCTGCCAGTAGTATAGCATACCTGAGGGGCATCCATTTGATTTTGGAAGAGAGGGACATCTTTAAGAGAAAATGGTATAGTGAGGTAGTGGTGTTGATAGTAGCAGGTATTGGAATGGCCATGATAGGAGAGTGATCAAGAAAGGCTCATAGAAAGCAGTCGGTGATGTTCCCTATGTCTGTGACATTGAAAAGTTGGATGCCCTGCTGTATAAGGTTTAGCCAAGAGAAGGGGTCTTCCTGCTTTTTTGAGGCTATATTATCATCTAAAGCCTCTTCATGGGTGAGGATTAGGAGTTTTTGACTGAGGAGGCGAGTGATGATGGGTTGTAAGCCTTTAAAATTTGCATGCGAGATGGGGAATTGGGGTCTAGAGGGGAAAGTATCAGGCCACCTGAGCTTAATGATGACCAGAGAGTGATGGGAAGCTATGACTGGAGTAGATGCGTCCCATCCCTGAGGATTCACAATGGAGGGGGAGATGGGATGGCTGGGGTAAGTGTTGAGTCTTCAGGGGAAGGAGTAGGGAGGAGGAGGGAGCTGAGGTTTGCATGATTTGGAGAGTAGTACCTAATTGCTGGAGTATATCTCACCCTAGAAGCGGAACAGGACATGAGGGTATTACAAGGAAGGAGTGAGAAAAGGGGAGGCCATCCAAGCTACAGTTTAGTGGAGCAGTCTGTAAGGGGTGCAACAGGGTCCTGTCAACTCCCATGACTGAGATCTGGGAAGGAGTAAGAACCTGAAAATGATGGTAGGACAGAGTAGGTAGCCCCCGTGTCCACCAGGAAGGAGATGGACTTATCCGCTACCTGCAGCATTACCCTGGGCTCGGTGAGAGTGATGGGGGTCTTCGAGTCCAGGCCACATCAGTCGTCCAGAAGTCCAAGAAGCTCGGCTGTGGCCGGAGAGGAGTCCTGGCCCTGGATGGCTGGTCCCCCACGTGGAGGCACAGGGGACAAACCCTTAAGGGGACATGCATCTCTCCATGGCCAAGCTGCTGGCAGTCAGGGCAGGGCTTTGTTGGTGGCCGTGGCTGCGGGCATCGGCGAGCCCGGTGCCGTCCTTACCGCATTTGAAGCAGGCTCCAGGTGGAGTTTTTCTGGGCCCGGACTTAAACTTAGTCTCAGCGCTGATGTTTTCTGCCGGCCGCAGGGCTGCTATGATAGCCTGGGTCTGCAAAGCTACCTTCTGCTGTAGGTGCACCTGACGAGTGGCCTCAGCCTCTGCCTCCCGGTTATTGAAGACTTTAAATGCCATGTTTACCAGATCTCGGATGGGAGTTTGTGGCCTATCTTCAGCCTTTTTGAGTTTCTTCCTTATGTCTGGAGCTGACTGGGAAATAAAATGTGTGGCCAAAACAGTAGCTCCAGCTTTGGAGGATGGGTCTAGGTGGGTATGGAGTACCATTGCCTCCATTAATCTATTAAGAAATAGAGCTGGATTTTCCCTGGGGCCCTGAGTAACTTCTCAGACATTATCATAGTTTACCACTTCCTGGGCCGATTGATGCATGCCTGCTATTAAGCACTCAACCATCTGACCACAGCGTCTCTGCCCCACCTGCCCAACTTGATAGTCCCAGTCTGGCTCTGTCTCAGGCCCTGCTTCCGCCCCTACTGGCATACGAGGGTTGGTAGCATGGACCTGATCTACATGAGTCTGGGCTGTGGTTCGGACGTGATCTCGTTCGTCCGAGGTCATGGTGGAGGTTATTATAATATGTAAATCACGCCAGGTAAGCTCATAGGCCTGAACCAGGTATTGGAATTCTTTGATAAAGTTAGTGGGATTAGTGGAGAAGGAGCCCAGACGTTTCTCAGTAGAGGAAAGGTCAGTCAGGGAAAAGGGAATGTGGACCCGAACGACACCCTCTGCCCCCGCCACCTCTTGAAGAGGGCATATGAGGGATTCTGGGGATTCTAGATTCAGATGAAATCCATTGTGTGAGCTGACAGGAGAGGAAAGGGGTTCAGGTGGGGATCGGCACCCTGTTGTTCAGGAAGAACAGAGGTCGGGGCATTCGATGGAGGAAGAGGATACGGAGGGGAGGGGAGAGGACAGATCTTCAGGGGGGTCGGAGAAAGAGGAGAGTTCAGGAGCAGAAGGCTTAGGAGATCTGGGCTTAGGAGGGCAGGGAGGTTCAGGATCACTTCTAGCCAGGAGAACCTGGGCCGTGGAACACTGAGCACAGAG